>CM034151.1:275480976-275640976 GCA_019776745.2 Taxus chinensis | reverse complement strand
ATGAGGATCTAGAGGGAATTTGTGCACATTAAGGAGTTGTAGTCTAACCGAGAAATGAAGCAGTTCCAAGATCAAAACAAGAACTAAACCATGAGAAAATGTGCATGCATTAAATAAATAGGTCTCCATACTCATATATCAAGAACAAAGGTACATATAAAGGGATTTTTGTGTAACTCCCATACATAGCTAATCATACCTCCATGATGGAGAAGAGAAATTAATTTCTAGAAAGGGAATGTAGCTCCTATATGACACACACTTACACATATGACATATTCCAGGACGGAATATATCATAACTCCTATGACACCTATGATCTATGATCTCACGTAAGTGATATGACCCACCTAGTGAGGTGGTAATATACCTAATAAATAAATAAAATATGAAAAATACCACTCACAATAACACCCCCCTTCATTGAAACTTAGGATGGGTCAAGGAAAGTCAGAAACAAAAAAAAATGAAAAATGGGTCTTGGAAACTAGGCCTAATGAGGTACCCATGTACAATAAAGATCTCAAGTAGTGAAGGAAAACCCAGTGGGAAAAACATCCACTTACAAGAGATATAAAAAGGCTATAAACAACTAAGAATAAGAAGGAGATAAGAATAAAAAGTGTTATCCATCCTCCCAAGAAGATGAGCTTGTCACAAGCCACCTTGTACTAAGTGAAAAAGAAGAAGAAGAAGATGCTCTAAGTGATAAGGTGTTATTCCAATCTAAAGAACAATGCTCCATATGTGAGGTAGAAGTGCCAACTACTCCAAAAATAAATGATGAACCCAAAGCAGTGACGAAGAGGGAAGGTAGAATGTCCTGAAATTGTGAAGAAAAGTTCCTGATGTCTCATGAGTATAAATCATAGTTCCTTTTCCCTTAAAATTATATAGTGAACAAGAAGTATGTGGATCAAGAGACAACTTATAGAGATGTGGTAGGTGATAAGTGGATGGTGGAGGTGGATCTTCATCACCATGAAAACCAACTATACCAGAAGAGAAGTCATCAACATAAGAAGTGGGCTCAGAAATATCATCAAGTCCACGTGACTCGGATGCAAAATTTGAAGGAGGAAAAAAGTGAGAGGAGTAACTATGAGTGTGATGATTAGCTATACCAACTACAATGATAGTGTCACTATGTGTCTCTCTGACATAAACTAAATTGAGAGTGAACTCAACCTACTTTCCCTGTCCAAGGTGAGTGATCTAATAAACTGAAAGGAGATTAGTTGTAAGTGAGGAGATACTAAGCACATTGTTGAAAGTACCACCAATAAATTAAAAAACTCTCTATTGAAAACCTTTGTAGAAGTGTTGTCACCAAGATACATATAAGACATGTCACATGGCTCTAATGAAGAACACTTAATGTTTGATGAGGCCATATGATGAAATGTACTCGAATCAATAATCCATGTAGGAGTAGGTGACACAACTGTAACTAAATATATTCCCCTTGGTTTCTCCTTGGTTGATTATGTTTCTTTTTATTTCTCTTTCACTTACCCCTTTCTATTGTATTTTTCCTTAGAACATTCATGATTTGATGAAAATTATTTGAGAGACTTAGGAACTCCTATTTTTTTCTTCTCAAGAAGACTCATGGGGAGGTTGATCTTTATCTTCAAATTTTTTTCTTCATCCTACCTATCATTGTAGTACCCACATTTGATCCATTATTTAGGAGGTTTGGAACTAGAAGAGGAAGAGGATTATTAAAAAAAATAAAACCCAAAGGGAACCTAAATGGGGGTATTTAGGGTTCTAGAGTTAATGTAAATAGGAGGACTAAAATGCTTGTAAATAAAGAGGGTAAACAATAATAAATAACAACAAACTAATATTCTAAAGCGATGTAAAGAAATTTCATGATTTGATCTGATGGAAATAAAACCCTAGAATTCAAGAGAGAATTAGGGAAATGACTCAACTGATTGATGGTGACTGTTGTAGGTTGTCATAGATCTAGAACTGGAACTTGACAGTGTAGAAAAACACTCAGGGGCCCTATGAAGGGCATATTTTGACTGTTAGAAGTGACACATGCACTTGGGAGTGTTCTGGGGTGCCCCGGGGTTCTCTAGTTTGTAGTCTTGGTGCTTGGAACATTATAAATGCTTAAAATAATAATTTGGTATGGTCCCTAAGTAATTTAAACACTCTATTTTTATTACACTGGATTCACCGGATGAAGTGGATGACACCCTGCACATGAAGAAGAAGAAGGGGTGGGATTGACCTCAACTACCAAACTGGCAGACTTATTGCTAAGCACTGCACTACATTACAAACCCTAATGTAGTTCTAGTGAGTGTGTGTATGTCGTTCCCTAGGTTCTCTCATGTCAGTTAAACTTTATGAAATACTGAGCTATGGTAGCTATATAATATGTAGATAGTAGAATAGAATGAATAGAATCCCTCCTCCTCTAAGAATGTGTGTGATGTAGACTTTCCTAGCTTGAATGTATGGTGCTATGTGGATGCAAGATGGTGTAATGGATGCAACCCTAGATGGAGTGATAGTAATGATAGGATTCCATGACCTAGGACCCTCATTATGGTCTTATAAGCTTTATATTTATAGGGATCTCAAGTTTAATTTTGCAATTAATCTTGACAATGCTGAATGAGGAAAAGATAAAGATGACCAATGTCTAGAAGTGACCTAAAAGTGAGAAAAAAAGGTTATGTAAAGACTGAGGCACCCTAAGTGGGACCAGGGTGCCTCGGGGCACCCTAGTATAGCTTGGGGTGCCTTGATTTAGGGTTAGAAACTCAAGGAAGTTAGAAAATGGGGTGATAAGTATCATAAATATGGGGGAAAGTTGAAATAGAAGATAAGAAAAACGTGGCCAAAAGGTGGGATTAATTAGTACTTTGTACACTTGAGAACCTTCTAAATAATAGTATAAGACCAGGCTAAATATTGTCTAATGTGTAATATTTGTGTCTACAGTTAAAGAGTTGGATTTGGTGGTGGATTGATCCTTTTTGTTCTCACAATCCTTGTTGTTTTGTTTTTTCTCTTTTGATGCCTTAGGGTTTTCATGAACAACAATGAGAGTATGGTATTTTTTGGATTTTAGAGTACCCATTTGAATCATATTATATTGTTCCCTAATCAAATCAGTAATAAAATCATTAAGGGAGGGCATAGTCTAGCTTGTACCAAGTGCCCTTTTTTTTACATGGAAGTTAGAGACAACAGAATAGTCGAGACCAAGTTTTGTAACAATGAAAATCATTAGCTTTGGGTCCTTTTTGTCTATACCAGAATCTTCCAATTGCAATTTGAGATATTTGAATTTGGTGAAAAATTCTTGATAGGTGTCAAAACTAATAAGGTTGAGGCTAATCAACTCATTTTCTAGTTTATGCCCTTTCATATCAACCTGTTACCCAAAATTTTTATCTAACCAAATTTGGGTCACACTCCCCTTAGTCCCCTTTAATTAATTAATGTAACATATTCACCTAACCATGACCCCTTACCCCACATTCATATTAATTTAATTACTTACAATTGAATTAATGTTCATCCTCACATTATTAATTAACTTAATTACTTTAATTAAGTTAATTTACACCTCACCTAGCCACATCACCTAGACACCTCACCATGGAATTATTCCTAGCCTATTAATTAACTAAGATTGAGTCTCTACTTATCTTAAACAATTGGACTCTTTCAAACCCTAAAATTAAAGTCCTATTCCTTCTCCAACAACACTCCCACTTATCTAAGCACCAACCCTCACTTGAGACCCAGATTAGCAATCAAGATCACACCAAACATAGTAAAGATCAAGATATTTTTGGTAACTTTGACTAATTCACCCTAACTGACGCTGGTTTATCCTTGGCTGACGTCAGTCACCTAAACCGCCATCGGTTCCTTTATATAAAATTTTACAACTCTTTACATGGGTTGGTCATTCAGTTTTGGGAATTCTATTACAATCAAGCACAAGTCTCAAAGCCATTCTTGCATCCAAACGACGATGACACACCACCAAAGTGCATCACAAGCAACAAGTTCTCTTCTAGAGCATTGGAGTATCCACGGGAACACACAGGTTGCACTACCGTGACACTGAACCAACCATCACCTCGCCTATCAACCACCATCCACCTTCGTTCACGAGATCTTCATAGTAATCAAGTAAGTAACATGGTTTTCATCATCTGTGCTTACTTTACTGTAGATATTTTACTTCTTTCAGTATTTCCATTTCTGCTATTACCCAGATATCTCCATCTTCCCACCAATCCACCTACCCAACCATTTCAAGTCTTTCCACCTTTCTTAACCTCTTCCTCTGCATTCCTGAGTCTTCTTAGCCATATTACAAGCCTAACCACACCTTCCTCACTCTCTGTGTAATCAAAGAGGGGCTAAAAATCCATTTTTATTAATTTATCACCCATTTCCCCTACCGACATCAATTTACCTTACCACCATTGGTTTCATCCCTATACCGACATCGGTCAACCGACCGATACTGATCTTTGTGTTATTTTACACCCTCAGAACAATAAGCCTTCTATTCAACCAAAACCAACCCAGACCTCACCTAATTAGTCCCAGACCTGTACCAGACCTTTGAAAAACTTTCCCAGCCCAAAAAACCTTTGGTTTCATTAGAATTAGTGATACATTTCATATTTAACATTAAATATAGCATATTGTTTTGTATTGAGAAACCTAAATCATTGCATTACAATAGGACCTTTTTATTTCAGTTTCCTATTTACGTTAAATTAAACAGTGGATTGACAACCTCTCTAGGAAGCATCACACTTCCTAGATCTAGCATATGCTAGGAAGTCCACTTATCATATGCTATTTAATGCTCTTTTGTGGTCTTGTTTTGTATTTATAGGTAGTCCTTCCCAAAAAAAAAGGATTTCTCTATGATCAGCTTGGATAATGTCAACAACGTGCACATTCTACCTTCCACCTTTGCTTCATAGGTATTCCTCCTTAACCACTTACCTTCTATCTGTTTCATCCTAGAAAGCTTCAACTTATTGGTGAAACATTTTGGCATGCCTGGTGGGACCCATTTGGGTTCTTTGCATTGTTCATTCTTAGGGAATCATTGTGTGTTTATTTATTTTTGAAAGAGAGTTCACATTAAATCTTCTCCCTTGGAAACATTCTTCTTCTCCTACTTGTCTCAGTGAAACTTGTAGTTTGGATTAAAAAGAACACTTCTTTTTATTTTGTATTGCATTAGTGAAAGACATACTCTTTCATATTCACTATTTCTCTCATCAAATTTCATTGTGGATTTGGGTTTAAAATCTTTTCATCTCATTTATGTATGTTGCATTATAGCTCATTTAAATTGTGGGCAACCTATATGCTGGAAGTCATGACCAGCTGATGGTTGAAAAATTGAACCGTAGCTCACATTTTGCACACTCTCTCTCTATACCAAACCACTGAAAATAAACTACACATTTCTTAAACAACATCTTTCCCAGAAGAAGCTGTCAACGATCACACGATCAGAGGATTGACAGTGGGCTCTAGCTGGTTTTTTGGCTAGTCATCATATCAGAGTAGGGCCTCATGTACTGCAAAGTATATATTGGGGACACCATGCGCAAAAATTTACCTGAAACCAGCCATAGTTTTCAGTTTCCATAGGGCACCTTTGGTAACCAAAACTCTATTCTATTCACAATTCAGTCCTAAATGGCATAAGCCACAACATAAAATCTACAACATAGGATTTCGTGTTTGCTAGCTTTTGCTTGATTTGTGTTTTGAGGTGTGAGTTCATTTTCTCCATTTTTCTCTACCTACATACTCCACAATCATAGTTGGTGTATTCCGACTATTTTTGAGTGTGTTGGGATTAATCATTTCCATACTCAACTTCTGAGTTGGTCCTTTTATTTGATCTAAATCACCAAAATTCACTTTTTCCATCTTTTCACAGATTTCACAATAACTAGTATCGGTCCAGCGACTGCCATCGGTTATATCATCATACCGACATCAGTTTACTGACCGCTGTCGGTTCAGAGTTGTTTTGGTCATTTTCCCAAACAGTGTTTCATTCACACCTATCACCTTATGTGACTTCCTTTGTCACTTCAATATAATTCTGAGTCTTTGATATCACCTTCAGAATCCATTTTCACTTCATTTTCATCATTTATTACCAGATTTGTAAACCTTTCATTTCTCCCCAGTAACCAACATCGGTCTAGTGACTTGTGGTGGTTACCCTTTCATACCAACATCAGTTACCCAACCGACATCAGTCTCTGTGTTCTAATTTTTCAAATCAAAACAATGATCAAATCCCACCTTCTAGATCCATTTTTCTCCACTTTTCTATGTTTCTACATCATCAGTAGAGCTCAGATCACCAGTTCTATTGTCAGTCACATGGTTTTGACTCATAGACAAGCCAACACTCTCATGTTTCATGCTAGCCACCAACCTCTTCCACCTAGCCCATCACCCCCTTCCATCTCATCACCTATGGACCCCAATCAGTCTCTTACCATACCCACTGGTGATGAGGAGTTTGTGAGACTCCTTGATCAAAACCCCACCACTCTGCAGTATTACCTTGCTCATTCATCTACCCGAGATTCATCAAGGAAGCTTGTATATGACATGCCTGTGTCCATTCCTCCTACTCTCACACCCACTTCTGCATCAACTACTACCAGTGTAGCCTTAGCCTCTTCCACCTTACCACCTGTGGTTTCCTAGCTTGACCCTACATCATCGATATATTTTGCACCTATGACATATATTGTGCCTTTGACGTCTGTAGCCCCTACAACATCCACCATGCCTTCATCAACCACCCTTAGTATAGGTCTATCTACATCCTCCACTTCTCATATACCTATTGCATCTCAGCCACCACTGGTGTCAGCAACCCATACTCCCTTCCAAAACCTTGTCCTCTCCATCCCGTAGTCTCTTCCTCTAATTTCTACAAGATTATTCACGTCCACCCCACCTACCTACACCTATCGCCAACAACACCCTATTCCATCTACCACTTACCCAGGGTACTTTCCTCCACATCTATTCCATCCTATGTTCCTTCATCACAATTTTCGTACTCGAACCACCACATACTGGAGTGTCCATCCACATCATACCCATCTTATCTCCCTCCTTATACTGTAGGGGGTGCTCCATCATCACAACCCATACCAATGATCTTATCAAAATGATGATGGAAAAGATGCAAACATTAGAAGCATCTTTCTCTCCGGCTCACGTAACTCTCTGACATATGAATGAGATTTGACAATGAGCCCATTCACCCATCCATTCTGATTCATCCATACCCTATGCATTGGAAATTCCTAAATTCAACTGATTCAACAACAAAGAAGACCCACAACAACACTTGTGGTCTTTTAAACATGTGTGTTATCTCATTTCACTCATGATGACTTTTCTCTTGTAGACATTCCCATTGTCCTTGACAGGACCAACTTTAGATTGGTATAGTGCTCTACCTAGGCACTCCATATTTTCATTTAATCAAGTAGCTCAGGATTTTCTAGACCAATTTTCTATCAACATTGTCAAGAAGGTCACCATGACCGACTTGTACACGCACACACCAATATGAAGATGAATCTATCACAAATTTTGTCACTCGTTGGCAGAGCTTGATCAACCAAATCACATTCCAATTACCTCAGATGGAGTTGATAGAGTTGTTCACTAGAGCTTGTGCTAGACACATCTTGCCAACTCTCCAAGTTCAAACCTTCCACATGTTTGACAAGGCATTCACCATGGCCCAAAAACTTGAAATCCATGCCATTGAAGAGAAGAAGATACAATTGCATAACAAGAACACTGCGTTTAAATAAAATGATACCTCTTCTTCTTCTAAACCACAAAATAATTATTCTAAAGAAAAAGGATCTGCCAATGTAGTAGTTTTGAAAGCTGGCCCATCTCATCCATCCAACCAATCAAAACCTTCTTCCAACCTTTCTCCTGTTCAGGATTTTCAGTTCAAGTGGGAGCAATGAAAATATACTCCCATAGGAGAACCCTACTCTTCAGTTTTAGAAAAAATTCTAAAATCCAGAGCAATCACTCTTCCACCCATCAAACCACATACTGGTTTTGACCCTTCTCGTCCTGTGCCTGCATGGTAAAAAGAAAATGATTACTGTAAATATCATCGCATTAGAGGTCATAACGATGGTAATTGTATAACTTTCAAAAACATCATCCAAGAAATGTTAGATAATGGAGATCTCATCTTGGATAACCCTAACACACCGGCTAATTAGAACCTTCACATCTTCAAGAATCCATTCCCAAATCACACCCCATCATCTAACCAAACCAGTGAAACTTTGACCAATGACAGTAACGTTCGTGAGGTTCATGCCATTTTTGACATCATACCAGCTCCTTCTACTCAATTTCCTCCCATTCCATCTATCGAGGAGATTCTTACATGAGCTCCTTCATCCACAGAGGGACCTATTTCATCTTCTCCTCTACCCATGGAGGAGTCTCCCTTATCTTCTCCTCCACCCATGGAGGAGTCCACCATATCTTGTTGATGCAGTTTCCCCACTCACCTCTCAACCTGACGAACAACCCACAGTACTTACTCTTCTACCCATGGGAGAGTCATGCTTACCTTCTTCTTCACCAAAAGAAGAACCTACCTCATCCAACTTTCCTTCTCCCCTACCCACAAGGGATCCATTAGTAGTGTCCCTTCCTATTGGTGACAATTCTCCACTGGCTTTCAAGGATCCTTGTTGATTTTATCTCATCTCTTTTACCCATAGAGTCTAAAGCCAACCATTTCCCTGTCTCACAGACATTCTTTATAGGGATTACTACCAAATCAACATCATCCTCCCTTACAACAGTTCCATTCTAACTTTTTTCCAACCACTTGGATTATGTTGACAATTCCATGCTTTGGGGATGCCTTCGACTACCTGTCTCAACTCAAATACAAATGTTGTCCACTGACACTTCCATGATCTATCTAAAGGTGTTTCAGACAACCAAACCCACCATGCCCATACCAGTTGTAGCTACCCCTTCTTCATCACCCTCACCCACACCTAAACCTTTACCATCAAATGAAATTTTTCCTATGCCTAAAACCCTACCTGCACCTATATCTTCCTCCATGTCTAGACCCATTACCACATTGGGAGTCATGCCGACATCAAGCCTAGTCCATCCTCCTGTCAAACTGGATTTAGCCACATCCTCACAAGCCATCATAAAGACTATTCCCCCACCTAAGAGGAAGACCCAACCTCTTAGGCCACATACACTGGCTTCACCCACTACCCCTCTATCACCTTCACCACTTCCATCTATCCTAGGTCCCCACCCATCAACCTTGGTCAAACAACCTCCTACCCAAGGTAAACCAAAAACACAACAACCCACCTCCTCATCACGATCCTCTATTACACCCAAATTACCTACACAACTTACACCTTCACTGTCACCTACATCCTTTCTACCTCCTATACCTACACCACTTCTTGTATCCTCATCATTACCCATGCCATTCCCTTCTCCTCAACCAGTCCCTTCCACATTGCCTCTTACCACCACCTTCACCACACCTCCATTATCACCTTGGCTAACCCATCCCCTTCCACCATCTGCCTTCCCTTCTACATCACACACTCCTTCACCTTTACCCAAGAAGGTGCAACCCAATCCCAAAACCCCACTACCTTCCAAAGAGGTAGTTAAACCTACACACCTCCAACAACTAGTTCACATGCTACACCTTTACCCAAGAAGGTGCAACCCAAACCCAAAACTATACTATCTACCAAAAAAATACTCAAACTTACTCAACCTCTGATTCCACCTCCAGTGATGCCTCTCCCACCAAAGTCACCCACACTTCCATCCAGACCCACACTTACTTCACATTGTGATCCATTGGCAGGGTCTTATGCCAACATCTTAGCTAACCTTTTGGAAACCTCTGTCATCACATTTCCACTGCTTAGACCTTACGACCCACTCAAACCTAAACCAGAAGGGTTTGATGATACCAAAATTTGTGCTTACCATCATGTGCCAGGGCATGATGTGGAAAACTATAAGGCTCTTAAGACTATTCTTCTCCAACTATGTCCTCTCAAAGAAAACTTTGATGATGATGATATTTTAGATGAGGACCCTATTCCACCTTCACCTATCACCACACAACCTCATCCCATACCTATTCAGTGACCTCCATCTCCACCTCCACAACCCTTTTATCCTCCTCCAACATTTGAGATCAATATGGTCTGCATCAGAGAGCTAGCCAAACCTCCACCAAAATTCCAATGCACCGCATTACTTTCACAAAACCATTATATTCCCTCACCATATTTTTTCCCATCTTATCGCTACACCTTTCACGACTCACCTTCTCCTTCACCAGATCAATATGGTTCAAGTTGCCACTCGAGCCCAGAAGGACAAAGGAAAGGAGAAAACAACCAACTCATCCACTACTCCTTTACCCAACATTCCATCTACACCTACTCCTAAAATCACCATCCATGGACCCACATACCCTATTTCTGATGCGGTTTCCCATCGTACAATGCTTAAACAATTGCACCAGTCTCCTCTCAAAATGTCTTTATATGACCTCATCCAAACCTCTGAGTCTCATCGTCAGGCCCTCATTGAGGTCCTGCAATCTATTGAGGTTCTACCTAATGACCCTACACCTGTTGCATCCATTATCACTCCTCACCACGTTGCCTCTCTCACCACTTCACCCCCTTCCTCTTCTCCCGCTACCACTCATCAAGTAGCCACTCTCAGTTTCTCTGATGAAGAGATTGTACCTCTCCAATCAGATGATCTTGACCCCACCCTATTCATTTCCATCTACATTGATAATATATGTGTTCGACGCATTATGATTGATGGAGGTGCTAATATCAACATCATTTCCTCCCATGCGTATCAAAAAATGTGCATCCCTTCCAATTGCATGCACAATAACCTAGTTATGTTGTGTTTGTTTAATGATGCCATAACTTCCACCCTCAGCACTATCATTCTCCACATCCACATGGGCCCCCATACTATTCTTGAATTATTCTATGTCTTAGAGGGGGAATTCTAGTACAACCTGCTGCTTGGCTGACCCTGGATTCATGCCATGGGTTGTGTTCCTTCAACCTTACACTGTTGTTTAAAATTTGAACATGAAGGACACAACTACACCATCCCAACCGATCCTTCACCATTTAAAACATGTAACATGCTCTACCAACCTAATGATGTCCTTATCCTAGTTAAGGCATCTACCACCACTATGACCACTTCTTCTTTAGCTGCTATCCTCATCTACCACCACTTCTTCATCCACTACCTCATCCATTCCCAACTACATCTTCCATAACCAACTCCTCTATTCCGTAACTTTCTGTAGCATGGGACCCATCAGCCAACCCATCTACTTCTCAAAAAAATAATGATTCTTCTTCCCAGTTGCCCAGTGATTCATCCATTCCCGCTACCCACATACCAACTACTGATCCCTTAGAAGGTGTTTTTCAATGCCTCACTCTGGGGAGTACCACCTTTATAACATTGACACATTCCTTACTCCTCAAGAGTATGGTAACCTTCACCAACATCCCCGCTATGATCACCACGTAGGAAAAATTTTCCCCTACGGTCCTCCCCACCTTCACACCAACTTAACATATGGGGGACTTGATGCTTCTACCTACTCACCTGAGCCACCTTCCCAAACTCAACCATTTTCCTCTGACCTTAAATATCTCACCAACCACTGTTTCGCCCACACCTTCCTCCATCCCTGTGCTTGGAAGGGCTTTGGCTTTGGTTTCTATGAACAAGGCCGTCATACTGTCATTCCTTGCACCACTCGTAAGCATAAAGACCACAATGGTATTGGATTTTCCAAACCACCTTCCAAGAAGGCCTAAGTCAAACTCATTGAGGATGATAAACCTTCCCCACCCCATTCACCTACCTCACCACCTTCACCTACAGAGTCTATGGATCCAGAATCCATTCCTCCTAACTTTTTTTTTTTTTCATGAACACCATTTCCCTGGGACCTCTGACTTATCATCATGATGGTGAAGGCTCCCTCTTCTCTTCCCTTCCTATATCCTGAAATGATCGATGATGATATACCTTCTATTAACATCATTCAATGTTAGGATGATGAGTCTATTCTCACCTACCTTGGTACAGAAGATTCTTATATTCACCAGTCATTACCTTCTGAGATGCAAACCATGTTGAATGAATCGACCATTGAAATCAACATTCACACTCAGGATGACCCACACATTCTAAAAATAGGCCAATCTTTATATGTTGTTGAAACAGAAGCTTTCACTTCTTTCCTCTGGGATCATAACCAACACTTTTGCTTGGTCCTACGCTGATATTCCTGTATTGACCCAAACATTGTGGTCCATAATATCATAACCATTCCTGATGCCAAACCCGTGAAACAGAAGCTGCGAAAAATGCATCCTCGCATTTCCCTTCTTGTCAAAGAAGAAATCCAGTGCCTCCTTTCTATTTCCTTCATTCTACCCATTGATTATCCCTAATGGATCTCTAACATTGTTCCAGTCACAAAAGTGATAGGGGGAATCTACATTTACATGGATTTCTTCCGCATGACCTTAACCTGGCTTGCCCCAAAGATGAATTTCCTCTACCTAGTATTGACCAACTAGTTGATATTATCACTGGTCATGAGATGTTATCACTCATCGATGGTTTCTCAGGTTATAGCCAAATATTACTTCCCCTAGAAGATCAACAAAAAACTACCTTCATCACTCCTTGGGGGACCTTCTGCTATCATGTCATGCCCTTTGGCTTAAAACCAATCTAGTGCTACATATCAGAATGGTTATGAATTATATCTTTCATGACATCATGCATAACATATTGGAAGATTACATCAATGATATTCTTTCCAAATCCAAACATCGGGCCAAACACCTTACAGTCCTTAAGGTTGTCTTTGACCATCTCATCAAATATTACGTTCACCTTCAACCTAAGAAGTGTGTCTTCATTGTTCTCTCGGGAAAGCTCCTTGGTTTTATCATTTCTTTGCATGGCATTGAAGTTGATCCCACTAAAATCAAGGCTATTCTTGAGATGCCTCCACCTACTAACCTTCGTCAACTTCGTAGTTTGCAAGGAAAGTTGTAATCTATTCATCGCTTTATTTCTCATCTTTCTGACCATTGCCATCCATTTCATCATCTTCTCAAAAAGGATGTCTCCTTCAAATGGGATGATGAATGCCACAAAGCCTTTGAATGCCTTAAAAAAATACCTCCTCCAACCACCTGTGCTCATTCCACCTAAGGATGACGAACCATTTTACCTTTACATTTATGCCACTGATCATTCCCTGGGTGTCATGCTCACTCATCGCGACTAGAAACACAGGGAGAAAGTGGTTTATTATATAAGCCATACTCTTTTAGACTACGAGACTAGATATACTCACACCAATTTTTTTTTCCTAGCCTTAGTCTTTGTCACCACTAAACTTTTCCATTACCTACTCAACCACAAAACCTTCATTGTCACCAATACTAACCCCTTACATTACATGTACGCTAAGCCTTACCAACATCAATGTGTTACACATTGGCTCATGCTTCTTGCAGACCTAGATCTCAAATTCATCCATCAAAAATTTTTGTCAAAGGAAAAACCATTATGACCAACTCGTAGATGCACCTCTCTCTGGAAACCAATCTTCTAACTTCGACTTCCCTGATGAATCCATTGTTACCCTCTCCCTAGATGATACCATTTACCAGATGACCTTATTCTTTGATGGTTCCAAATGTCAGTGTGGGGGTGGTGCAGGAGTTATCCTCATTCCTCTTGATGGTGAGCCTATGTCATTATCTTTCAAACTAGATTTTTATTATACTAACAACATCATCTGAATATGAAGCACTTGTGTTAGGTCTTCAAACCACCATATCCTTAGATGTTAAATCAATTAATATCTTTGGCAACTCTCAATTGGTTGTGAACCAAGTCAATGGTATATACCAGTGTCGTAATGAGATACTTCAAAAGTATAAACATCATGTTGACATGATTTTGACTACCTTTGACCATTATGAACTTCAAACCACCCCACGTTCCACTAACAAATTCATGGACACCATGGCATGTCTCACTTCTCAAATACCTGCTTCACCCTCCAACTCAAAAATATTTGTCACAGTACAAAGGTTGCAATCACCTTCTTATCTATTCTGAGAAATTAAATTTATAGGAAACATTGAAATTGACCCACATTACCTTTGGTATAAGTAGTTTTATGACTACATTTCCCTTTCAATTCTACCTCCAGATCTTACTCGGTCAATGGACAACGAGCCTTCCTCAAAAGTGTCTCTCGATATGTCATCATGGGTGGTCTTCTCTATAAACATGGCTTTGATTCCTCTTATGATGCCTTACAAGTTCTAAAATCCCATACACCATCAAGGAAGTTCACAATGGGATTTGTGGAGGTCATTTTAGTGGCTTCACTGTCGCTAAGTGCATCCTTCACCTTGGCTATTACTGTCCAACCATAAAAGTCAAGACTATTGTGACTATGTCAAATGTTGTGCAAAATGTCAACAACATGCTAATCTTCATCACACCCCTAGTCATGCCTTATAGGTCACACGAGACCTTTGGCCTTTCTCTCAATGGGGTTTGGATCTTGTTAGAGAGATTAACCCTCATTCTTCCCAACACTCATCAATGGATTATTACTGCTACTGAATATTACACTAAATGGGTGGAAGCCATACCTCTCATTTCTACAAAAGCCAAGAAAATATGTGAATTCATCAACCATCACATCATTTTTCACTTTGGTGTTCCTCACCGCCTCATCACTGATAATGGAAAACAATTCAAAAATAAAACCCTACAGAAACTCTATGACACCTTCGACATTCAACTCATTTTTTCTTCACCTTATTATCCTCAAACAAATGGCCAAGCTGAATTGACTAAGAAAACCCTAAAGAAAATTCTTATGAAAGTGGTTAAGGATACCGGTAAGGATTAGTACACACACATTCCTTTTGACCTTATGGGCCTTATCACTAGTATTTTCACACCTCAACTGCTGCCACACCTTTCTCTTTGGTCTACAGTATAAAGGTTGTCTTGCCTCTCAAATCCCAAAATTCCATCTCTTTCATATCTCACTCAAATATATGCTCAATGATGATGATTTTTTCCAAGACCGTTTGGCACAACTTGAGTTATTAGATGAATTTTGTCTAAATGCTCTCAATCACCTTCAAATCTACCAAAAATGTATCAAATGTGCCTACGATAAATGTGTCCAAGAATGAACCTTCAAGGTCGGTGATCTTGTCCTGAAGGAAAATCAACATGTAACCAAAGCTGAGAAAAGTAAACGATAAAATTTTTATCCTAACTGGCTTGGACCCTATATCGTTACTCATGCCTATGGATTAGGTGCTTATCATTTATCTTCCCTCAAAGGTAAACCAAAACCTGAGCCCCTTAATGCCTTACATCTTTGACCATTCTATTGTTGAATCAAGTCCTATATCACCTTCTATCTATTAAATGATTGTCCCTTGAGAAACCTTCACCTTCCATTTACCTATTTTAAGGATCAACGACTAAACAAGAATCATTTGATTATTCATCACCTTTCAGTCTTATCTTCAATATGAGTATAACGAATTTACTCATGGCATGATTCTCATGGATACTTTTCATCCTTTTCAGGATGGAATCCCATGGTCATTTTGTCACTTAAAACCTTTCTTTTATAGATAACCTCTGCGTTCTATGGTTTTCCTTCATAAAAGAATCCTATACTCCTTTATAGTCTTGTTCATGACCTAAAAGTCCAAAAAAAAGTTCAAAAGTAATATATGGGATTTTCAAATTCAACTCCTTGAGTAAAACTTATGGAAAATAGATGAATTCCTCAAAAATTACATCTATCTTTCTATCTTGCTGCTATAAATAGACTCTCTCCCTCAAAGGACAACTATACAAAGCTAGCCATACTATACGTAGTCTATAAAAAAAAGAAGACTATTTCTATAAAATAAAAATAAAATATTCTGAAGCTTCCCACATCGATCAGCTTCACAAAGACCTCAAAGATTCATTCTATTTATCCCACATATAAATCCCACATCAATCAGTCTATCAAACAAAATAAAAAATAAAATACAAAAAATAAAGAGAAGTAAAACTTTTTCATCATGGACTTGCCTATTTTGGTTTTGGGTATCTTGTAGAAGAGGCATGTTGTCTCACAACAAGGTTATGCTAAACAACCCATTTCACCTCATCTTCCTTTCTTTCTTATCTTCTACCTACTCAAGGGATGTGCTGTAAATGTGACATTTTGTGATCATGTAACTTCCTTCACCCTTAGAATAATCAATCATGAACTACCTTTAGGGGTTTAAGTTCATCAACCCATCTTCAGTATGCTCATTATGATCCTTTCCACTTCTGGAGCATTCCACCTCTTTTATCATTTGTCTCTTTTCTTACTTATTGATTCTGCTATGTAGGACTAGACCTTCAACACCTACATTTTGGGATTTATTCTCCTTCAACCATGCCTATTCAACCTAAAATCAACCATGCCTAAAACAACCTACACTCAACCATGCCTCAATGACCTAGACTCAATCATGCCTAAAACCTACCGACCCATTCATCTACCCCATCATATTCTTCCCTATCTTATGGGAGAAATACATTGGCTAGAGGCCCCTTTTCATCAGGGCTATGTAGGCAACAGTCCTAGGGCATGGGGCCCTTGGAGGTTAGCTTGACCACTTTTACCCCTAACCATTTTTCATCCTTTACATTCACATTCTAACCTAGTTAGTTTCCATTTACACAATAACTTGGAGATTAATATATCACAAAATCATACATTATTTCATCATACCTACCATTTTATAACCTCAACCATATCATACATCAATCATTTAACATTTCCATGATATCAATTACTTGGAAATTTAAACACAACATACTTAAAACACATCATTTCCATAAAATCAGTAACTTGGAAAATTTCAAACTCCATGATGGCTACACTTAGACTCAACCATGCCTACACCTAACTCCACCATGCCTATACTTGACTCAACCATGCATACTCAACCATGCCTAAAAGACCTAGACTCAACCATGCATAACTCACCTAGTTTCCATAATATAACAATAACAATGTAAATGAAAACCAATACATCATCAGTCCAATAATCATCATCAACTATATAAAAGGGAGTTTCTATGTATCAATACATATATACACAGGGAAAAATAATTAAAGTATCTCAAAAATATCATCTACAATCTCAAAATCTTCGGCACGTAGGACAATATATATATCAAAATAAAAATACAATTCCACATCTCATAAATATCTAATCCCCATCTGAGGCCCTCTTCTCCACTCTCACTTATCTCCTCCTCTCACCCTACCAACATCTCTCCACCCTCACTTGTACCCTCTACCGGTCTTTATCTTCCCACCATCTCCTCCTCCTTTCCCTCATTTGGTCTTGGCCTATGAGAGCTGGTAACCTCACCCTGAACTTGTCTCTGGGGCCAACGACCCCTGGTGCTATGTAAGTTGTGAGTCCTGGACCTAGTCCTCTCACTAGCTTCCTACTGAGCCATGTGCTCAGCATATGATGGGACATCAATTCCAGCTATGGTCTACTGATCCTGATAATAAAGAGCCTTTTTCAGGGCATCCCTAGACCTAGCCATATATACAGTCTGGGGTGGCGCCATCAGCCTAGCTCCAACATGTGAACCCTACCCCAACAATAGTGGCCCATGTCCTCCTGCATGTACTAAGGGACCCTGTCCTGGTGCTTGTGCTAGTACCTGGGCTTGTAAGGCCTCAACCTATGCTTGAGTAGTTGTTAGTTGACTGTACATACCCAAAATTGTATGTACTGCACCACCAGAAATATGTTACACATGCCCCAATGATGATTAAGATCTCTTCACAAGGTGTTCAGAATCCAGAAAGCTCGTTGAGTATATATTTGCATCCCAAAAATCCTTGTCTAGCCTCTACATGTTTTGTCTTAGCCTTTTCTCTCTTTTTCCTTGTTGTTTTGTTGTTAGTTACAGGACCGCCTCCCTACCAGGGCGGCGGTCCTGTAACCACCACCCAAGCCAGGGCGGTGGTCCTGTAACCGTCACCCAGGCCAGGGCGGTGGTCCTATAACCGTCGCCCTGCGCAGGGTGGCGGTCCTATAACCGTCGCCCTGTGCAGGGCGGCGGTTCTGTACGCGCTTTTCAGAATGTTCCGACGATCACGTCAAGCTTGAAAATTCAATTTTCACCCGAATTTCTCAACCACTAAAGCTTGTATTTATGTTTTAGCCTCCTGAACAGTGATTTATCTTTGTTTAATGGTGGGAGAGTTCAATTTGAACTTGCCTTCTAGTCATTGCAAATGCTATAAATATGTAGCTTGTTTACAAGTAAATGGTCTTGGTTATTTGGTTTGGAGTCTTCATTCTTGAGTTTAAGTCTTCAATACTCAGTCCTAGATTTATTTTATGAATCATTTTATCTTTAGCATGGATTAGGATTTTGAGTATTTAGTTATGCCTCATTGTACACCAACAACGATCCTGCTAGGAATCGTATAGGCCAAGCTTTGTTCTCTTGTGCCATCCCTCTCCTACTTGTACTTCGTTGTATTTATTTGAAGCTGCTATTATTCACTGTTTGAGTACCTTTTGTTTATCATTTTATTTCATCATTGCTGCAACGAACCTACTAGGAATTGCATAGGCAAAGCCAGTTCACTTGCGCTATCCCTCTCCTACTTGTGCTTCGTGCCATTTTTACTTCAAAGTGACTACCATCCCAGTGCCTTCTCTTGCTGATGCTACCATACTCCTACTCTTTCTAGATTCACGTAAACATGCAAGAACGAAGAGATCACTCTGAGGGGACAAGCTACAACAAAACTGGATTTGCCTCTGCTCAGTAAACTCCAGGTTTAAATTGTCAAAGTTATTATCAAATAGAGTCGCGAATCATTTTATTTCAGTTAAGCTTACTTTCAATATTACCAGGGAAGCTGTGAGGAATGATAGTTTATGAGAAACTATGATTTGTTCCTCACTTCTGAGGTAGGATTGAAGGTTTTTCAATTAAGTTAATTAGCTATATTTTATTTAGATTCACACATCTGCACAGGTGAATAACCACACTGGGTTATCTCACTTGTTTAGTTTTAGTATAAAAGTAGTTTAATTGTTGCTTGTAATTATAATGTTTCAATCGTGTATTTTGTTTAGATTAGTTTCCCTTTCAATAGTAGTATAAATTGTTATTTTCAGTTTAAGTTAATTTAGAGACTTCATAATTAGATTAACATTGAGATCCTCGTTAGGAGAATAAACCATAGGGAATTTACGCTACCCGCTCATAGCCTCTAAATCTCCCCTTTGTCATTTCAGCTACCAGGAGATCACACTTCCAGATCTTAGTCACTGATCCTCCCATGGTTAGCTTTAGGAAAGTTGCTTGCCAATTCTCATCCTTGCCTGTAGCTTTTCTATCATAGAAAACTGACCATAATCCCGGCTGTGACTTCATTTAAGTCACCCAAATTTCAAACCACTGGCTGTCTCAGCACGACCTCGGGAGGTTGGGTATGGGGAAGGTCACTTGTCGATTATCATCTTCACATGTCACTTTTCCATCGTACATTGACCCTGTAAACTAGTTATTTGTGCCTCTAGAACCACTACTTGTGCTCCATCCCATGTGGAAGCTTGTGTAGGAACCTATGCCTATACCAAAGAGGTTACCAACTAACCCTGTAAAGAAGTCAGTTTCCCTGTCAAGGTGGCCACTTGCATGTGTGATAATATCAACTATACACCTAGAGAAGTCACTTGTCCATGTAGTGCATCTCTCTCCACCATCACCGTGGCTAAATCTAACTGACCTTTCCATGGAAGTGCTACCTATAACTCTATTTCCCACCAATTTATATATGCCACAGTGGTCCTTGCATCATCCATCCTGGTATCAACTAGATTCTCCTCCTGTCCTGCGAGATCTATAGGATGGGGTGGAGACAATGGTCTCTCCACATCATCTCTATGGTACTGTGGGAATGGTGATGACACATCCTGATGTGGCCCGAAATGGCATCAGACTCTATCCACTAGAATCATCTTGTACTCACCGGTATACCTACCCTGTATCCACCTCAGTAGCTATAACCCCTGTAATTCTGGGGCCATGCCTATATATGTAGGAAAACTAGCATAGGGTATCCAAACTATGTCCATGGTGTACAAACCCTCCAGATCATGTCTGTAATAATCCACATCATGCGCTACCTCCTCCACTCATGGATGACCAACTACTACCACCCATCTCTTGTATCTAGCCCTGTGACCACCATGATGCCAATATGCTATCGACAATCCCCATGGGTGCACAATCATTATGCGCTCATATGCCCAATAGTGAAGTAGGAATGTACAATAGATGCCATACTGTCACATCCTTTGATAGCCCCAATCTCCTTGTATAACTATGCTAGATATGTAGGAGCCCACAAAAAATAGACACGATCCTTAATCATATCTCATAGAATTCCCATCAATCCCTTGGGAAATCATCCACCCTCGGAGTCAGGGAGTGCATAACATCCCACTACTACCATCATAAATACTGCTAACCAAGTTTCCTGGGGGTGCACATCATACAAAGCCCCATATACAAGAATGACACTCTACTCAATCAGGTCACTCGCCATCTCCCCAAATACTATAATCATCACCTCAAAAGCCTTATCTACTGACACTGAATAAACGGGCTCCCCAACAATCAATAAACACAAAATATGGTATACATCCTCTAGCGTGATTGTCATCTCATCGGTAGGTAGATGGAATGTGTTGGTCGCTGTATCCCATCTATCAATGAGAGCAACCATAGGAATTTGATCCTGTTGGATCCATTTGTACTGCCTAATCCCAACCAATCCAACCTCTCACATATGAGTCCACTCATCCTCCGTGATGTTGGGTTGCATCGCCCCTAATAATGGTGGGACCCTATCCTGCATCGTCAACTGATATCGTGCCTACATCTATGAAACTGAACAATATCAAGTACTTACCTACTTTACTCTTTGCTTGACCCCTTCCTACTCACCCACCCCACACCCACATTACTCTACCTACCTATCTATTTCCTAACTATTTCACTTACATATCATCCTTTTTATCTAGGCTACATGATTCCCCACGTTTTATTTCATCACTTTATCTCCTTCGATATTTGATCTAACCCATACCCACATAATTCTAGCTATATATATCTTTAACCAACCTTCAATTATAATCTACATCCCATTTATCTAACAATACTTACCTCTTTATCTTATAAGGTCATATTTCCCCATTACTTAACCTTTATAAATTAGGTCACTTTTCACAGTGACCGACGTTAGTCACCATAATTGGCACCAGTCACTCTAACCAGCATGACTCACCTATCTAAACTACCGATGCCAGTATTCCAAACTGACATTGGTTGATGCCTCATTGGTCTTAGTCTCTGGTTCGGCCCTAAGGCCGAACCCCCATGCCCAAAATTTTGAAAAAAATAATAAAAAAAACCTAAAATCTACCCCAATCCCACCTAAACCCTATCCCAATTCATTTAAACACATAATTAATCTACATTGCACCCTCACAGTATCCAATTTCATTAATTTTTAATCTCATTTCAAAATTTCAATTTCCCACCCCATTTGTTCATTTTACCACAAATATAAAATAACAATACACAATATGGATTGATTCCTACCTCAACACGATGCCTCCTCCTCGCTAGCATCTTTGGTCTCTGAACTAGTGGACCTCAAGTGCCTCCTCATGCTACAACTAGGCCTATAATTAAAATATCGGTCCTCCAGCTAATCAAATCACTCTGAATTATCTCATGAACCCATCTACTTATCTCCTTCAGCCACTCAAATACGTCCAACTTAGCCTGGTACAGTTCCTCATCCTTTTCTCCACGAAAAATGCTAAAATATCTTCGCTCTGTCATTTTCTATAGGTGGAAAGGGTTAAAATGAATCTGTAACATACAAAATTTTACTATTTACCCAACCCTCGAATTGAGTGATGTCAGTTTTACTTGATTGGTATCGGTCATGTGCCCTACTGTATCGTGGTCGGTTACTATTGAACGACATTGGTTTTACCTAACTGATATCGGTTAGCCTATTTGTGTACCTATACCTATTTATCTCCACATTAGATTTCTTGAAACCTTTTTTGCCTTATCCAAGTTTTAACCTAGCCTTAACACTCAACCTAATGACCTTATTACATACAACCCAACCTCAAAATTAGTTGGTGTATGTTTTTTCCCCTAACGTGGCCTTACCTATAACCTTTCCTAAATAACCCAACCCAACCTCACCCATTTTGATGCTCAAATTCTCTTACTAGATATACCTTGCGATGCTGTTACTCGTGTTGTTCAACCTAATGACCTTACCTTTCCTAATGCCATGTTGTTTATCCTGACCTAAAATTTGGTGCCCTGGAACAAACCTATTACCCATTCTTGCACCTTTCCTGGTTGTGTTTTAGGACTTTATCCTATACCTTGGATACCTAAACAACTTCAACCTTGTTTGGAAAAACCTATCGACCTTTTACGAAGTAGAGTTTGCAAGCTCTTCAACCTGGTACCATATCACATTCTATACATGTGTGTGTGTTAGACTGTAACTACCCATCACCCGAACCGAACTCACCCTTACCTAAAACCCACCTACCCTTATTTATATCACTTACACATTTATTAAACCACTCACTGAATCCATCTATTACCTCATCAGATCCTGGTTTGAGGGGGATCACCTCCATCCATACTTATGGAAACCTAATCTTCACTCATACTTAAGACAACGACGTCCTGTTTTTATCAGCATCACTTATCAATACAAGCTACACAACAAAAAGGGGAAAATGTAGACACCAAATTTGGGTCACACTCTCCTTAGTCCCCTTTAATTAATTAATGTAACGTATTCACCTAACCATGACCCCTTACCTCATATTCATATTAATTTAATTATTTACAATTGAATTAATGTTCATTCTCACATTATTAATCAACTTATTTAATTTAACTAAGTTAATTTACACCTCACCATGGACTTATTCATAGCCTATTAATTGACTAAGATTGAGTCTCTACTTATCTTAAACAATTGGGACTCTTTCAAACCCTAAAATTAAAATCACGTTTCTTCTCCAAAAACACTCCCACTTATCTAAGTGCCAACCCTCACTTGAGACCTAGATTAGCAATCAAGATCACGCTAAACATAGTAAAGAGTAGACTATTTTTTGTAATTTTGACTCATTCACCCTAACTGACGCTAGTTTAGCCTCAGTCGACGTCAGTCACCTAAATTGCCATTAGTTCCTTTATATAAAATTTTACAACTCTTTACATGGGTTGGTCATTTAGTTTTGGGAATTATATTACAATCAAGCGCGAGTCTCAAATCCATTCCTACATCAAAATAACGACGAAACACCACTAGAGTGCAACAAAAGCAACAATTTCTCTTCTAGAGCATTGGAGTATCCATGAGAACACACAAGTTTTTCTGACATGGTACTAAATGAGCCATCACCTCGCCTATCAACCACTAGCCACCTTTATTCACAAGATCTTCATAGCAACAAGTAATGCGGTTTTCATCAGCTGTGCTTACTCTACTGTAGATGTGTTACTTATTTTATTATTTCCATTTTTGCTATTACCTAGATATATCCATCTTCCCACCAATCCACCTACCTAACCATTTCAAGTATTTCCACCTATCTTAACCACTTCCTCTGCATTCTTGAGTCTTTTTAGCCATATTAGGATCCTAACCACACCTTCCTCACTCTTTGTACAACCACATAGGGGATAAAAAGATGTTTTTATTAATTTATCACCCATTTCCCCTACTGATGTTAGTTTACCTTACCATCGTCGGTTTCATCCCTATACTGGCATCGGTCAACCAACCAATACTGGTCTCTGTGTTATTTTACACCCTCAGACTAGTAAGCCTTATATTCATCCAAAACCAACCCCGACCTCACCTAATAAGTCCCAAACCTTTTCCAAACCTCTGAAAAACTTTCCTAGCTCGAAAAAGCCTTTGGTTTCATTATACTTATTGATACATTTCGTATTTAACATTAAATATAGCATATTGTTTTGTATTGAAAAACCTAAATCATTGTATTACAATATGACCTTTTTATTACAATTTCCTATTTACGTTAAATTAAACAGTGGATTGACAACCTCTCTAGGAAGCATCACACTTTGTGGATCTATCATACGCTAGGAAGTCCACTGTTATATGTTATTTAATGCTCTTTTTTGGTATTGTTTTGTATTTACAGGTATTCCTTCCTAGACAAAAAGGAGTTCTCTACGATCAACTTGGATAACGTAAAAAATGCATGCATTCTACTTCCACCTTCACGTCACAGGTATTCCTCCTTAACCACTTACATTCTATTTGTTTCATCCTAGAAAGCTTCAACTTATTGGTGAAACACAAAGAAGATTGTGGAAAGAAGGGAACCATAAAGAATAAACACCCCCTAATTGCGACACTTGTAAGGGGGTCAAAAGAAGGGGCCCAATAAGCCTATATTCAAGCCCAAAATAGATAGATTTTCCCTTTAAATTTATTATTCTCTTAATTGGGAATGATATTAATTAAACATAATTAATCTATAGTTAAAAAACTTTTAGGAATATAATTGTTAGTGTTTACATATTAGTAAGTTATCTTGTTTGGTTGTTTAAATTGTTATAATTGTTATACCCGTAATATTATAAATAGGTCATTTGTTTCCTTATTTGTAGGAGGTAGTTTTCCTACCTCCACAAATATATAATAGCCATTGTAATAGCGTAATAAAACATACTATTACTGTGTTTATTCTTTTTAATTTGTTGTTGTACCATCATCTGGTATTAGAGTGATTTTTTGTGTACATCATGGAGTCTTGATATTTTTTACATGGAAGAACAATTATTATTCATGGTTTCCCTGTATTATGAAAGAAAATATTTTTTGAAGAACTTAGTGTAGGTTTTGTTTGAAATTTTTTTTTGTAGATCCTTAATTGTTAGGCCATTCATTTTTAGTTTGTAAATGTTTAGGTGTCTTTGTGCATGGTATTATCTCTATGCATCTAATATATTCTCTATATTCTTTGACTCTCCCCAGATCTATAACACATTTCTTTGAAGATATTTTTAGTCAGTGGGACTCAACATGTGTTGTATTGTGATTTTTTTTGTTTTACATTTATCTATCGTTCTCTTAGCAATCTACAATTGTATGCATTCCTATTGAGGATCATATTATTGATGGTGGTCATAGCATTAAAATTACTCTATGTATACATTCACGACTTGTGATACTGAATTCTTGCATTGTGACTGTATCAGAGGTGTATTTCACTCTCTAACTCTATTTGGTTTCTACATCCTACATGGATTTTTGGTAGCTTGCAAGGATTGTCATAGTAACATATCACCTATTTTATACTTCTCTTCATAGAGTTAACATCTAGCTTTGTGAAGATCCAATCTAATGTAGATCTAATCACATCTTTATATTTCACCTTGAATTTCTCCAAAATGTTAACATTGTTTCTCATGTATGTCAATGTGACTGTTTTTGACAGTCTCTATGTTATTGATCAAAGATCATGTTATTCTATCTAGGTGCAGGTCTCTTACCATCCACATACAATGGTATTGACGTCAGTTAAGATCAACAATTAAGTGTTAATTTTAAGTCATTCTATTGCTAATAGAGTATTTTAGATGCAATTAATAGTAAAGTCTATTAAAATGTGTCAAATTAGTCTTTGTGTATTCTTTTTTAGACACTTTGTATATAGAGTAGGAGTTAATTGGTGTATGTATACATCATTTTGTGTCGATATATTTTAAGTATCAAATGTATTTCTTCACTTAGTAAAATTCGTTGAGTTATTGTTATTATCTAAATTGTGTATTTATCCTCATTTAGAGTCTTTCATAAAAGTCAAATAAGTCATCATCAAAAGATTTGTAAAGTATCCAAATAGTCGATTCATCAAAAGTCCCAAATTTGTTATTTTTTTAGTAAAGTCAAAGTCTCGAATTGGAGGATGTAGGCATCAGAGGATGAAGGTTGATTAGTGAACTCTCATCAGTCACCATCGACAAGGCCACATATCAGCTATGGTGACATTATTATGGTGTGGGTATTTGCTTTCAATTTTTGCAATTTGCTTCTTTTCAAAGTTCCTATTTTGTGTGGTTGTAGATGTTGGAAAAATATTTCTATTGGAGTGTAGATGAATGTCAGCGATCCTTTGACTAACATGATTCTATGATTGCAATACTTCATTAGAATATGGTCCATTTTTGAATGCATTCACTTGTAATGGCGACCATGTGCAACAAGATCTAACTAGCAATATTTGGTCAGTAGTATGTAATTTGGTATGATTTTATTTTTAGTGTCCCTATTTTGTAGTTTGATGAATAGTGGAAATTTCACATTGTGTCAAGGAACATGACACCAATGTTCTATTTCCATTACGTTCCTAAAATGAATAAAGTTAAAGGAGCCTTCTAATGGAAGTGGAAGTTTCCTATACTATTCAAGATCGAGTGGCACCGATCAACAAGAATGGATGTAATTAAAATTATTGCAATTATTATAGGAAGTAATGTGAAATATATTTCCTGTATATTTCTATTGTGTAGTTTTCTAATAAGAAATTTGTGATTCCTATATACTTCCCTGATGTACAAGCATAGTGGAAAACAAAATCAACCGAGTAAGTCCATTCATGGATCTTGAAAGGGTTTGTGGGAGGATCTAGAAAACCACTTGAGGTGGATAGATGACAAGGTTTGTTCACATCAAGGTTTGGGGTAAGCCTGTTCAAAACCATGGAAAGAGAGAGCCTTTCTTTTGATCAAGATCACGAGTCACAATATAGGACATGTTTCATAGGGGTGCTCATACTGTAGATGAGTGTGTGGATGTTTTTCTACCATGTTTGCACTAAGGGGGGAATGTTAGGAATATAAATTTTAGTGCTTACATATTAGTAAGTTATCTTGTTTGGCTGGTTAAATTGTTATAATTATTATACCCATAATATTATAAATGGGTTATTTGTTTCCTTTTTTTGTAGGAGGTAGTTTTCCTACCTCCATCGATATATAATAGCCATTGTAATAACATAATAAAACATACTATTACTATGTTTATTTTTTTCAAATCTGTTGTTGTACCATCAAAAACACCAAGCGGATAAAGGGAATTTTTTTTATCTTTTTTAGTGTGAGGGGGCCATCTCAGCTCTACGAGTTAGCTGGCAAGATGCATCCTAGTGAGTTGGGTGTCTACCTAAATGAGATGGGAGTTGGCAAGTTGATGTGGGATAGGCTCATCAAGCTGAGGTGTAGTGCAACTAAGTTGTGTTATGGTAGTGTTCGCAGAGCTATAGGGTTGGTGAGCTAAATTCACATATTGGAATGATGGCGAGTTGGAGGTTAAACTTCTGAGATAGCTTGCTACTATAATGGTTGAGGGATAATGTTTCAATCCTTGGCATTGATTCTCTAAGATGGTCTGAATAAACCAAGTTGGAGAGTGAGCCGCCACATATTGAGGGTGAGTGCGATGGTTGAGCGGGCATAGTAACTACTGAGTTGACAGGGCGAGACACACAAAAAAATACCATGGAGAGTTAGACAAAGGTAGAAGACAAGACAAAGGGTTAGGTGAGACACAATCATACAAAGTAGAGACACACTCACAAAACACATGGCATAATGTAACTCAGTCGAATGATTTAATTCAAGAACTCAACGTGAATGCAAGAAAGATGAGGCAACATGGAAAAATGTGATTCAAATGCTAGGAAAAACATGGGTTTGATACTATCAACACATGCTAATGGAAAAGGATCCAAATCAATGCATGTTAGAAGATTTAGAAAACCGATGGATGCACAAACATGTAAAATAAAATCATGAATTACAAACTCAGTGGGAAATGCAACAAGCAAAAAACACAGAAGAAGAAGCTAATGCAAGGGCGATGAGCTAGGCACTACGATCCTAAGTCAACATTGAAGGTAAAGGCCAAAATAAATGGTGATGAGCTATCAAAAGAGATGGGATGGTTCAATTCCTAACTCAGCAAGTTGGGGCTGAGTCTAACCCTTAAAAATAACTCTTCACTTCTTTAAAAACCAAAATCTCTGCACTTCCAACTTTGAATTTTTGTTAAAATTTTACACATGGACACAAGCAAAAAAATAGCCCAATCATCTAACCAAGCACAAGGACCCTTGAAAAATACAAGTAAAGAAAAAAGGAAGGATTGAGAAACTTGCACATGAAACTACAAAATGGATAGTAGTAAGCAACATCTGTAGTGAGAGACACAATTCCGATCCACGGGATATTTTACCATGAAGGATTGAGGAAATAGGAGTATCTAGAGGGAATATTTACACCTCAAGGATTTTCACTCAAACTAAGAAACAAGTAGTTCTAAGATCAAATAAATAACTCAACCATGAGAAAATGTGTGTGCATTAAGGAAAATAGGTCTCCATACTCATAGATCAAGAACAAGGGGTACATATAAAGGGAGTGTTGTTTAACTTCCATGCATAGATAATCATACCTCTATGATGGAGAAGATATTTTACTTTCTATAAAGGGAATGTAAATCCTATATGACACACACATACACATATGAAATACTACATGACAAAATTTTTCATAACTCCTATGACACCTATGATCTATGATCTCACCTAAGTGAGATGACTCACCTAGTGAGGTGGTGATACACCTACTAAATAAATATAAGATGGAAAATACCACTCACACCAACATTTGGAAGAGTGTGAACTCCAGTAAATAAGGTAAGAGTATTCATAAGTAATGTGAAAACAAAGCTAGACATAACTAATTCAAATTAAATTAAGGGAAAGGAAAAATTGAAATAAATAAAATAATAGTTAGAATTAAATTTAATAAATTAAAGAAATGAAGGGACTATTAAATCCAAGGGTAAAATTACCCATACTAAATTAATAAGTGCAAAACCATAAGGTAAAATCAAATAATCACCAATTCATATAGTTTCCAAACAAATATGCAAGTAATATGACAATAAAACAAAAGGAGTATAATTTGGTGAACGTAAAATTATGTCATTATAAGAGTAATATCCTGAAACCCACATTCATCAACCCTGAATCCAAAACAATCAATGCACACACATCAGCTTGATATGATAAAGTTTGATGAACATAAAATCCATGTAAATTAACAACTAACATGTTATCAATCTATGACACAAAAATCACATAAAAGAGGTGTGTACATAAAAACATGATATTTACAACTTGATATCATACATGATACAATAATAATCATTGAAAATAAAATCACATCCATAGGTAAAGCTCATGAAATAGACATCCATAATATAGTCATACAAAGGCTCATAATGTTAAATGAATCATACATTATGTCAAAAATTTAGTAAAAACCATAATATTCATCATAATCTAAATGTTTTGTACCATAATCATAATGAAAATAGTATAATAGTCTTAATGTCAACATGATAGATCAAAATATGAGTCAATAGAATAAAAAATATGGTGTGAAGAAGAGGTGGGCACTATAGAAACCTAGGTTTGTGTGATGTAAAACACTGTGGAATGGAACCCGAAAGATAAATTGTTGTAATGAAAAAGGTATGGGGTGAATAAAAGGAGGGATAATTGTGTATGATAAGCATGAACAAGTGAAAAAATGATACAAGTATGTATAGATGCATAAATATAATTTCAATAAAGTAGTAAATGAATAAAAAATTAAGTAAAAAACAAACCCAAACAAATAAGCAATTAAGATTTAAAACCCTAAGTGCAAATGAGGAGATAAAATGACTTACGTATTTCACTATGATCCTAAAGCTATACAAAACTCTCAACCTAGAAAATATGAAGAGTAGAATGCTACAATGAATTGTAGAAAAATGCAGAGGTGTTGGAATATGTTGGAGTGGGGTGCCTATAGAGGGTCAAGGGCGCATGGGGCACTATAGACCTATTCTAGGTGCATGTGACTACTCAGAAGCTCTGAAAACTAGTTTTGTTGGGTCACTAGATGTTTTTTATCCTTCACTTCTTGTCATTAGTATGTCACACCAAGTTCGCAAATGTCACCTATAACCTATAATGAAGAAATGACCTGTAAAATCCCAAAAATAAAATAATACAAATGAGGGGTCAGAATGTTTGACGCAGCCTAGAATTTACCAGATAACACCCTAGTCACACTGGCACATCACTCAGTCTTGACTGAGCGCTCACCCGAAGCGTGCAAAGGTACTAAGTCCCTCTCTAGGGTTGCTGTAGCAAGATGTTAGCATGACGAAGGGAGAAACACATAGATTCATAACTAATCCATCATTCTACAATGCATGCTACCCTCAAATTTATGAAAGAAAAAGCTTAAATAGTAATCATGATTGAATTAATAATATGCACTACTCAACTACACACAAAATGACACTTAGATTCTACCAATATCTTCCATTTATTAATAAATACATAAGCTCCTTATAGTATTTTCAATATACTAACGCACGTATGGATCTGATATAATAATTCAGTCATATGTGTATATGTACACTTCATAATTTGTATATTATTTATTACACATACATCCTCACACATTCATACATACTTCTAATATGTACCTAACATCATATATATAGGGTGGGGACTTTCCCTTCACCGTTCATCTATTCCAAAAATAGGCTGCATCCTATTGATAACCACATGTTGTTTACAAGCAAAGACACATATGCAAGTGTGCTATCGAGCTCCTTCTTATTCTCCAGAGTCCTGTGATTGTATTCACTTACTTTGCTCTTTCTAATGGGTGATTCCTATTCCTGGCCGATGATGACTCTTTTTGGATATTGCATCTCTAAAAAATGGCTTTTAGGTGCCATCTATTCCTCCTCAACGACCGCCTTCTTCTTTCCTTTTACTGCTACTACAGATGCCTTTTTCAGTGCCATTTTTACCTTGCAAATGTCTCCTCTTCAACTCTGTAACTTTGTGAATCAAACCCTAGCTCGATTCAATCATGCCCTGGGTGGAAAATTCGTAACCTAACTCTTTTTTGTCTCCCTCCTTCACTCAAACCCTTCACCACTAAAGACGCAAGCTTCTTGTCGCATAGATTCGGTTGTCACACTTGGTTTCACACCCTTCACACCTTAGCTCGATCAATCAGCTCTTCACACTTGGCACTTTCCTCAAATACTCTTAGTCGCAATGGTAAAAATGAATCTGCATTCCATCCTTACATAATTTTTGTCAAATTTTGATGCATTTATTGCTCTTTCACCTACCAAATATCCCCTCATTCATTGACCAAATCCATTTGTTCCACATGGTACATTTTTGTTCCCAACTATAGCCTTCTAGCACACATTCCTACCCTCTGGTCACATACTTCTCTTCAACGCATGCCCCTGCACCTGAGAACCTTGTCACTGTACCTTCTCCTGGTAGCTATCATGGCCTCCACTTACCTTGCGTTATACTGTTCTTTCATTCATCTCCATCCTTGGTCACTTTTGAGAAGCAATCTTCTTTTAACTTAAAGCACACCCATAGCAACTTATTCCTTTCACCTTTCAATTTCGACAATCTTTTTCTTGGATAACTACAACCACCCCACACTAAAAGAATTTGCAGTCCTCTACGCATAAAAATTCCTCATATAGTAATTGGCTTCATACGTGCAAGCGTGTTTATTCCACAAAAAATAACTAAATTGACAAAGCATAGCGACAATGAAGAAAATACATTAAGGAAAATACATAATTGAAAACCTAAGTTAAATGGAAATATTGTCTTATTACAAACACCAAGAAGACTTATTTATAGTAGGGCTTCAACCTACTCTCGTTAAAGTAACTAGGTAGTTGTGTTACATCAAGTGATTTTAACTGGAAAGAACCTGATTCAAGTATAGAAGTGATAACATACGGCCCCAACCAATGTACTTTGAGCTTTCCTGGATGGCACAAGAACTTTGAGTCATAAAGAAGTACCATTTGTGCAATCTCAAACTTTTTATCCCTTATGTTTCTGTCATGCCATGTCTTCTGCCTGACCTTTTCCTTCTTCTAACTCCATCATGCTATGGCTCGACACTCATCTAGTTGAACCATATTTTTGATACACTCTTCTAAATCCTGTTCATCAGCTAGACCTCTAGTGCATGTAATGCGCAAAGAAGGTAACATAAATTCTATATGGAGAATAGCTTCCATGCCAAACACCAACTGAAACGGTGTGGCTTTGTTCAATCTCTTACAAGTTGTTCTATATTCCCAAAGCACAGTTGAAATTTTTTCATCCCAATCCTTTCTTCCAACATCACATATTTTTTTCAAAGTCTGGCTCAAAATATTGTTGAAGGCTTCACTAGTTTCATTTTCCTAAGGATGGTAGGGTGTAGTTTTATGGTGTGTAACCATAAACTCATCTAATAGGATCCTGATTGTGTCATTCAAAAAGTGTGTACCTCTATCACTTGTCAATCTTAAAGGACATCCATAGCATGTAAGAACATTCTCCCATAGAAACCTAGCTACTGTAGCTGTTGTAAAGTCCTTCATAGGTGCTGCTTTTGCCCATCGTGTGAGATAATCTGTGCAAGTGATGATATAGCACTATCCAATCCTACGTGCAGCTAGTGAAATAGGTCCTACAAATTCAATGGCCCATTTCTCAAATGGTTCGACACTAGTAATCGGTCTCAAAAGCATCTTATCTCTTTGCCCTGGTCTTCCAAGATGCTAAAAATGATCACATGCCTTACAATATTATTTACAGTCCTTATATAATGTCTCCCACTATAATCCAACAAGTAGGATCTTTCGGGTAGTCGCATCACCTGTATAATGGCCTCCTGCAATACCAAAATGAGCTACTTCCATGATATCCTTGTACTCATGCTCTAATACACAATGGCATAATACTTCATCTCTGCCTAGCTTGTAGAAGTCACCACTGATTAACATAAATGGTGCCACATATATAGCAAGCTTCTTCTTTTCTAATGATTTCATTCCTTTTGGTGCCATAACTATTCGTATAAAGATAGCAATGTCTTATAATTTCATGGTTGCATTTTGTAACCTATATAACCGTGCATCTGACATTGTTTCTTCAATTGTCTATGCATCCTCTCCTGAATTGATTCTAGATAAATGGTCTGGTCCAGAATTGATTTTCCCTAAGTTTCACCACAACTGTGAAGTCAAACTCTTGAAATAGGAGTACCCATCTACATATGCACCCCTGTAAGATGGGCTTGTTTACCAAGTACTTCAATGCCATGTGATCTGTATAAAACACAAATGGTGTTGTTAACAAGTATTGTCAAAACTTGTGTAATGCATAGATCATTGACAAAGCTTCGCACTTTGTAGTTGTATAATTCCATTCAACAGGAGTCAACTTCCTACTAGAAAAACAAATTGGATGATCTATAATACCTTCACCAGGTTGAGCAAACACATTGCCAATGGCCATGCCAGAAGCATCCACATGCACATGAAATGGTTTATCCCATGAGGGAAAGCACAGAATGGGCGCGGTAGTAAGTTTCTCTTTTAATATATCAAACATGCACTATTGTGGTTCTCCCCAATAAAATTTACCTCTCCCCTTCAGTAATTCTTCCAAGGGTGCAACAATTTTGGCATACCCTTTTATGAATTTTCTATAATATCCCATATGACCCAAAAATCCACGCACCTCACTTTGGCTGGTAGGTGCTTCTAGGCCTAAAATGACTGCAACCTTGGCTGGATCAACCAATAAACCTTCCTTACAGATTATATGTCCTAACAGTATTCCAAATGGTGTAGAAAATATGCACTTATTGATGTTCAAAGAGATACTCAATTGTCTGCACCATTCAAACATTAAGCGCATATTGTCACAATGATCTTTCACAAGCCTATATACTATCCAATCATCTAGGTAGACCTGTAAGAAGTTATGAATAAAATCTTTGAATGCCTGAAAAAATATGCATGAGAATACATTAGGCACATTTTTCAATCTAAAGGGCATCATAGTATAGTAAAAATTGCCCCATTTAGTAGTAAATGTTGTCTTTTCTTGATCCTCCTGAGAAATCCTAAGCTGATGATACCTGGAAAACCCATCTGTAAATGAATATATTTTGTACCATGTAACTCCTTCTAGTGTTTCCTTAGTGAATGGAATAGGGAATGGATCTGTGACACATGCAACATTTAGGTCCCTATAGTCCACACATATCCTAATCTGTCCACCCTTCTTGATACTAGTCACCATTGGGCTAACCCATTCCGACTCATCAAGGGGATTAATAATTCCAGATTTCAACATTTTATCAATTTCTTCTTTTACCTTCTCGTACAAATTAGGATTTATTCTGTAAGGTATCTTTCTAACTAAGTGTGCACCTTCCTTAAGTTTTATCTTCATTTCCCCAAGTGATTTATGCATGCCTTTAAGTTCATGATACCCTTGAGGGAATAAGTCATGATAATCCTTGAGTAAATTGATGATCTTTGCTACCTCTAGGTCTGACTAGTAGTCTCCAATTATGGCCTCCTTAGGCTCAACCTTTGAACCTATATTCACATTCTTTGTCTTTATGGGTTCATGGTAGGTGTGTGTATCCTTGTCTGCACTGTTCAAGACCTCGTGCACCCCTTGTGAATGTTCAACATCTAGGTTCTCAACTTCCTCATCATCCATAATGTAAACCATCTTTCCTTTCTCTTTTTCAAGGTGAGCGCATTCAAGTAGTATGGACTCCATTTATTCTTCCTTTTCAAAACATGCTCCGGACTCTGTCTCACCAATTAATTCCTAAATATGCTCTTCTACTTTTGCACTATCTCCCATAGTTAAACACTTGACAACTTTTAATGCCTCATCTACTAGAGGTTTAGTCGAGAAGTAGTCAAAAGTTTGGATCATTCCTACAGTCAAATATTGTCAGTTCCCAATTTCTCGATGTAGTTATGCATATACATACCAAGAGCGTGTGCATATTTGTAGCATAGAATAAAATCTATGTACCCAGAATGAAAGTGGTAATGCTTCCTTTCCTACTATCCAGAGTCTCTCACATTGCTGAATGTGATGATGAATAGGTTGATCACCGTGATAAGTGCATATTTTTGTAGGTGCATTGTTCTGTATAAACCTAGTAGAAAAAGCAACTCCAATATCTTCCCAATTTATAAGATTATCTCTGTGGACTGCCCACCAGTGCGCTGCTATCCCGCGTAGTGTATATACTAACATATATCTCCTTTTAATTTGATCTATCTAATGTGTTTCCATGGCCTTCAGAAAGGCAGGGAGATCTTCTGTCCCTGTATACCAAGGTAATATGCTACCTATCCATCGAATTGAATGAAGTCCATTCTTGGGTGCAACCACACTTTTTACCTTATGTCCTACCAATTCATATGTACCATGGGCCCAATTGTCACAAGTAATAGTCGTAGTATCACTAATAGAATGAGAATCCTCCCACTGTAGGATGCATTCCTTTGATGGCTCATTGACCTCAGGGTCTTGAATAACGTGTACATAAATTCTGTTTAAGTCCTCCTCACTTAGAGGCTCAACATATGGTGTAGACTTCTCATCTGTCAAAGGTATCACAAACCTTTCCTCTTTGTTCTCAAAGTTGATATACCCCTTATTGAATCTCAAATCAGCATTATTCACATAACACCAAGGGCATCCATGCAAGGGTGGAAAATTGTCTACTTTTGCAAGTGTTAATACCTCAAAATAGTCAGTGAACTTGGCACCTTGTATAGTTATAGATGCATCCTTCAAAACTCCTATGGGAGTGGACTTAGTTCTGTTTTCCATAAAAAACACATTAGATAATGGCTGTAATGGATGCCTCCCCATTTGTACCCATGCATATAATGTAAGCACATTTACTTCCGCACATGGGTCAATTAATATGTTTCTCAACAACCACCTATCCACAACAACATTCAGAGTAATTCCTTTATCGTAGTCAATGCTATCAGGGGGAAGATTTGCATGCATAATTTTCCATCCGATATAAAGACTTGCGCATGGAGTGTTCCCTCTTAACCAATTTCATAATAGTGGAATAATGTTCTCCTGGTGTAACATCTTGCACACCTCTCATAGATAATCTATACCAGTTTGGATTATCTCCGATGTTTTCTTCTACTCCTTTAGGTACTGTATTTCACCCTGAAGATTCCTTAGCACTTCCATGGTATCCTAGTAAAATTCCTTCTTATGAGCAGGATATGGGTACCTTGCATGCAAAACATCATCCTTGGTGATCATAGGCTTCTGGTGTAATGCCTCTCTTGTGTGCACCACTTCAGCTCGTGTAGTAATCTTCACTATTAATGCCTCAGGTCCTTCCGCTATCTTGGGCATCCACTGATCTTCTACCATGCACTGGAATCTGACCATCTTGACACCTTTGTTTTCTTACTTATGTTGCTTACTCAAATGCTCATATAAATCCGGGAACTCCTCATAGCTATAGTTTTTTTCACAGAAGGAACATGTAATATTTTGAGGACATCCACGCCTATAGTGGTTAGGAGATCCATGCGTATAACATGTTCCATGAGGGAACTCACCTCTTCCTCCACCATGGCCTCATCCTCCATATCCACCATGATATCCACGTCCCCTTCCATGACCTCCTTCAAAATGATCCTCATTCCTGTGATAGCGTGTTTGATTATGATCTTGATCCTAGTGCTCATTCATACCCTTATAATTATCTGTCATACTTGTCTACTGTACCCCAATGTCTATAGTATCATAGATCTGATCAATCAAATGACAATCCTCAATATCATGGGTCATGGACCTGTAAATCTTAAAAAGAAAGATACATTCTTCCTTATCATGTTCTATAACAAAGGACAATGACTAGCATCATGATTCAAATGACAGATCTCACAGTCCAACAGTAATGAGCGTATAGATCTGTGAGGGAAGCTATCCTTGGTGTGACCTTCCACTTCACAATCTGTACACCAAATTCCTGAGAGCACGTTTCATGGGCTAAATTTGCTGATAGCTTCTCTAACTGCTTTTCCATAACTGTAATCTGTGCCTCTAGAAATGGACTAACGCCAGTGTCAATGCTCCTAACTTCCTCAGCATGTGTAAAGCTTCTTCCAGTGCTTTGCACACGGATCAGTGTATGTCTTATGTGACAGTGCTCTTTTGAATGGTGTAATCAATCCTCCAACAAACCATTATGCATGTCTGGCTAGCGTGTATATCATAAGAAAGCTTAGCTAGAAGTGTCTTAAAACAAGCATCATACTCACGTACACTCTCAGTAGTGCCTTACTTGATATCCTTGAGTGCACTTATACTCTTCTACTCAAACTCAGGGATATGGAACTCTTTCAAGAAAGCATCCTTCAATGCTGCATAATCCACGCAAGTTTGATCAGGGTCAAACTTCCTATACCAGCTGTGTGTGCACCCCTTGTAATGTAGTAGTGAATTGACTTACCTTTTTCACTCAGTAGCCATGATCCACTTTAGTGTGCCATTGGCAACTTCTTTCACACATATGCACATGCTTTCCAAGTAGCATCCTCGATGCCTCTATATGTCCTCTATGCGAGCCATGAAGAGACATCTCCATATACCAGGGATATTTTTTGGTTTGCTACATATGGCGATTATTCCACTTTTGATCTCAGAATTTTCTCACGGGTCAATGTTTCGCCTCTTACCTTTAGATTTTTTTTATGGGTTGGCCACCCTTGATCCACTAAAATCCTAGAACACACCTATACCTCCTAATCCACACCAGTAGATATGTAATAGGACAACAAGGGGGTAGATGTACTCCCAAGGAGGGTTTGCAGCTCGCAACAATAGTACTATACAAATAGTTGACCTACAGTCTGTGAGGTAGTTCCACTCATGACAAAGGTGAATCCAACATTTTATCGATGCTCAAGCAGAGGGCTGACGTGGATGATGTGCCTGAAGAATTTTACTTTCGTCATCAAATGAATGCATTGAAGCGCGTCAATAGTCCTGCAATTGATGTACTCAATCCCTGATTTACATCCTAAAGAGGTCTGCTACTTCCCAATGAGTTAGTTTGTTGGTTACTTTGATCACGAAAATGAGGTACTACAGATATTGAGAAAACCAAGCACAAGAGTTTGTTAGGTCGACACAGGTGGATTAAGATGTCGGAGGCTGCATGATGCATGACAAGTAGTCTCTGCTTGACGCGCACTTCTTTGTGAGGTCAAGGGGGCACATCTCTGTTGACACGCGTCATGCATTTCTTAACATGGGGGAGTTCCCGTGATGCGTCTGGCTCCACATCTTCTACATGAAAAAAAATGTATACATCCTTCACGAAACCGGTTCCGGGGATATCTCTCTCCTCCGATTTATAAGCCATACTTTTTACAACAGAATGCTGCTTCTCTATCTCCCTCTTGCACATATCATTATACTTAAGCCACCTTTCCTCTCTCTGATCTTTCTGCCGCTAGGTCTGCCATCTTAGTACCAAACCTGTTCCTGCCCTTCACGCATGGTGAAGTTTAGTTAGCCATCAGTTTACTCTCCAGGTTCAAAGTTACCATCAAGATCTTGATCGCCAATGGAATACCTTACAAATATGTTCCTATTGGATACCGCAAAAATAGGAATTCAGCTACCTCCGGGAAAGAGTACGTCGAAATTGAATACTCCAAAATATAATTGTTTAGAACACCACAAAACCACGTATCCACAACATGAGTCTAGATCAGATTAGCATCATAAAGAGCTTGAAATTCTTCCTGTGTCCAGAAAAGTGTGTGATACCTTCAATTCCATTGAGATGCATAAGTAGTAAGCCACTCGTATAGTTCTACTAGTAAAGATAGCGAAAAATCTCTCATATAAGATTGTCATATAGATTCTGTTCTACCCAAGTGCGTGCATTAAACTCAGATCCACTACTGAACACGCCATGCATATTCTTCCTCCAATCTTGTATCCATTCCTCAATACTTTCTAGAGTTAACCGGTATGTCTTCATCGTGAACCATCCTGAAAACAACTTGAAAAAGAGGTCCCGGACAATGGAACTAATGATGTAACCTAGAATTTACAAGATAACACCCTAGTCGATGCTAGCACATCAATTAGCCTAGAATGAGTGCTCACCGAAAGCACGCAAAGGAACCAGGCCCCTCTTTAGGGTTGTTGTAGCAGGATGTTAGCATGATGAAGGGAGAAACATATATATTCATAACTAATCCATCATTCTATAATGCATGCTACCCTCATATTATGAAAGAATAAGCTTTAAACAGTAATCATGATTAAATCAATAACATGCACTACTCAATTACACATAAAATGACAACTTAGATTCAACCAATATCTTCCATTCTATTAATAAATACAGAAGCTCCTTACAGTACTGTGAATCAATCTATACCAATGCGTGTATGGATATGATACACATAATTCAGTCGTATATCTCTATATGCACAGTTCATACTCTATACATTCATACATCATATATCTCTATCTGTCATATCATACTATTTACTATGTACCTAATCATCATATATATAGGGTGGGGACTTTCCCTTCACCGCTTATCTATTCCAGAAATAGGTCGCATCCTATTAATAGCCACACGTGCTGTTTACAAGCATAGCCACACATGCAAGTGTGTTATCTATAGTTCTCTTATAGTTAATTGAAGTGTTCAATTCTATTCTTAGCTTGTCTCCATGCAAAATGCTTTGATCCGACTTCTCCAAAGATAGGCAATGCATGGCGCACACGTCCCTGCATCGTTGGTGTGTTCCACATGCCATCTCCTAAAAATAGGGTCTTCATGCTCAAAATCAGCTAAGTCCTAAAATCTGAACTTACCTTCTGCACATGGGTCCTTCCTGTCTTTCTGCGCCCTTCGATCCTGGCCTTCTCTATCCTGCGCACAGGACTCCTTGTGTGATCTTTGATCAAGTGTTCTCTGATCAACAAGGCCCTCAGCGATGAGCACAACTATGTACTTGATAAACAGAGGACCCTCATGTGCCTTGGACTGGAGGCATACCTGAGGAGGCTTGGTATGGTAAGTTCTATTTGACTATGTTGAATTGTGCCCTAGAGTGGCTTTGGATGTGAGGTGTTTGTCACATATAGATAAGTGATGATAGGATCAAGCTAGAGGGTAAATCAGAGAAATGTACTTTCATATGTGTTATAGTAGTGATGATTTTCCCCTATAAATATTAGATGTATTAAGGACAGTAGAAAATCATTCGATCTAGGGATGTGGTATGTTAGATTAGAATAGTTCAATGCTATAAGCAGTAATTGCCTTTGAATGTAACCTTAAGTGAAGAATCCAAGATAACTAATGCTGTAGCGGTACAGGATCAATCTATTATGGGAAAGTGACACATGAATCAGTTCATGAACCTCCTCAACAGGAACCCCAAACTCCTATATTGAGGAGGTCTTTTAGGGTAAGAAGATAACCCTGAACATTTTTCAAACTTCTCTTTATTATTTATTAGCTACACTGATAGTGGCTAGAAAGGACCCAAAGAGCTTTGATGAAACAATGCAAGTAGATGCTAGGAATAAGTGGGAGTAATCCTATAGGATGAGGAGTGCATCAAGATCTCATGGAGAACCAGACATGGGATTTGGTGCAAAGCTACCCGAAATGAAAAAGAGCTAAATTATCGAACAAGAAATACTGGTGTTATAGAGTCAAAGAGGAAGAAGGAGGCAAGAGAAACAATACAAGGCCCGGTTGGTGGTCAAGAGGTTTGCACATGAAAAAAGGATATAGATTTTGATGAGATTTTTTCTCCTGTAGTAATTTTATGAACTTCAGTATGTAGAACTGTTCTTGGAATAGTTACAGCAAAAGTACTGTGCACTTAGATAAGCTTGATGTAAATATTGCATTTCTCCACTGGTGATTTGGAGGAGTGATCTATATATACAGCAGTCAGAGGGCTATGAGGTTAAAGGTAATAGAGGAGATGGTGTGATAACCATGTATATTTATGAAGAGCTTGTATGGCTTGAGAGACAAGCTCCACGTCAATGGAATGATAAGAAATTTGATAGCTTGTGAATGAAGGAGCAAGGTTATATTAGATGTCATTCTGACCATTGCGTGTACCATAAAGAAATTTGAGTGTATGACAATTATACCATTTGTTGTTGTTGATGCCTACATGATTGACGTTGTGTGATGATGTACTTGATATCACTACCGCTTCCCGTAAGAATGGACCTGAAAAAGATAAGAATGATCAAGTAATCAAATACACGAGTATATGATCAGAACGAGTAAAAAATATGTAAATAAATATGTGAAAAATGCAAAAAGGAACATTTGCACCTGATCCATGATGAGTGAATGAGATAGAAAAGATCATAAATATAATGTAGAAGAATGAATTTTTTGGGAGATCTCATGCCAGTTGTGTTACATATGAGTTTTTCAGGCGATATCACGACAAGACACAAAAGAAGTATAGGGAGAAAATTATGGTGTCATCCTCAAACCATTACTTCTTATTTTAATGTGAACACCACCACAAATGGTGTGTAAAAATCCAACCCATTTCAAACAATTCTGATCCAACACGAAAGTAGAAAATTGTGTAGTGCTGAAGGATTGTTGTCCTATAAAAGCCACAGTGTGAAGTGTTGTAGTCTTTGTTAAACTGAAAAAGTTATGTAACTACCCCATGGTCACAGGAATTTAGGAAGAGTTAGGGGTTCCCAAGTGCTACTATCTAGGTCTGAGCATTGGTGTTTGGGTTGTGGTAAGGACCTAAGTCAAAATGTAGGTCATTTTTGTGATTGATGAATGTGTTATACTGTTACACCCCTAACCTATTGCTTGTATTAGGATATGAGTAGCCAACTTATGGCTTACCATATCATTTTATTATATCATCTATACTTTATCATGCTTAGTAGGTCATCCTTGGTGATGTCCATAACATATGAATAGTATATATAGGGGATTGTAGGTAGTATTTCATCATCATTAGAGTATTTGAGTATTATTGTATGGTGTGGAGGTTCCCCCCTCGAAGTAGTGAAGCTATTATAATTTCATATTGAGATCATTATTCTGAAATATTGTGTTATTTGGTGTTATATTTCTTCTCATGATCTGAATTAAACAAGTAATTTCATTACAAGTGGTATCAGAGCTGCGATCTGGGCCAAAATTAGGGCAAAACCCTATTTTTTTTGTTTCCACCATATATTGCAAACAAAAGCTAATTGGTGGGAGATATTTTTACCAAAGTTGTGAAACATTTCAAGTAAGGTTATGTGAAAATTTTAGACTTTTTTGATTTATTTTACAAAAGTTATTAATAATTTAGTGTTTTTCATAAAATCGGTCTCTAGGGTGCAAATTATGGAATTTTTTCAAATTCGTTACATTTTCAGAAATAAAAACAAAATTTATTTGGGGTTTTTTCTTCAAGTTTTTTTATATTTGGCTGAATTATTATCAAAATCTGAAACCCTAAAATTTTACCATGATCCCTACATCCTACTATTTTGGGGCATCATGATGGGGTCTTCCACAAGAGGAAAAAAGAATCCCATCACTCCAGGTAAAACACCAAAAAAGGATGAGATGGTAGCTGAGGAGTTGGAGATAGAAGATATAACTATAGATTCCTCAGGGTTGGGGTTTACTTCGATAGACCATAAAGTAAGCCAACTTGAGTTTAACCTAAGAGACCTCAAATCTAGGGTTGCCAAAAAAGATTGGAGGATTTCATGCAAAAATTTAGTATGCATATGATGGGTAATCATACTTATGTCAATCAAGGTGGATCCTTAGGTCAACATAATAGACACATGAGCCATAGTGGTTCTTAAAGTGTGCACAATCCAAATACGAGCACTCTACAGGCCCGTACTATGTTTCCAAAAGTGGATATGCGTAAGTTTGATGGAAAGAATCCACTCAATTGGATCAACCAAATGGAGAATTTATTTGAAATACATCAGATTCCATTAGGAAAAAAGGTGACCATGGCAGCTTTGTATCTCGAACCTGACCAATTCATTTGGTATCGATGGTTATGTGCTCAAACGAAGAAGAGTGGTCCCAATGTTACATGGACAGTCTTCACTGAAGAGTTGCAATTACACTACAGTTCTAGTGTGTCAGATAATTACTTCAGCCAATTAGAAAAGTTGAGACAGATAGGATCTGTCAAGGATTACATTCATCACTTCCAAAACCTTTCTCTGTGGGTGGAAAATATTACTGAAGAGAATCTGAATGACCTATTTCTTAGGGGTCTTAAGGATCACATTGAGTATGAGGTGTGTATATTTAATCCTCATAAGGTTTTTGATTCGATGATTATGGCAAGAAGGGAAGAGGATAAAATTGTTTCAAGTAGGAGACAAAATTTCACTTATACCAGAGATTGTAACACCTTGGCCCCAACACTCCCTCAGACAGTTAGATTGACACCTCAACAAATTGAAGAAAAAAGAGAAAAAGGGTTATGTTTTAATTGTGATGGTAAATTTGGATCCAGACATAAATGTGCTGAAAAGAAGTTGTTCTACATTGATGGGCCTAGCGAAGATGATGAGAATAATGAAGATGCAGAGTCAGAGGTCTTGGTTGAGCCATAGGAGGAGTCAAGAGATCCTTAGCCAACAATCTCATGCCATGCAATTTTAGGTATTAGCACCCCCAAACCCTAAAGGTGGTTAGATTCCTAATAAAATAGAGGGTCATAGTGTTGATTGATTTAGGAAGTACTCACAACTTTATAAATCATAAGTTAATAGCGCACCTAAATTATTTCATTTAGCCAGCTCCTGAATGTCAAGTAATGATTGCTGATGGAGGTACCGTTACTTGTTTTGGAAAATGCCATAGCATTAAGATTTCCATGGGAGATTACATACTAAATAGTCCCATGTATGCCATTTCTATGGGAGGAGTAGACATTGTGTTAGGGTTTCAATGGCTTACCAGTTTGGGAACAATTGAGATGAACTTCCAAGACTTGTTCATGTGATTTCCATCTGAAGGAAGGACTTTTGAGCTAAGAGGCTTAAAAGCAAAGTCTCCAAAAATAGTAAGTTCTCATTAGATGCACAAAATGCTAAAAAAGGCTACAGAGGGATTTATGGCACAACTCTTTTCATTGGAGGCTCATCATTCTAAGGACATTATACCATCAGATATGCAAGCAGTGTTGGATGCACACTCTGTTGTATTTAAAAATATACCAAAGGGATTACCTCTAAAGAGAGATCATGATCATGCTATTCAGTTATTACCAGGAAGTCAACCACCTAATATCAGACCTTATAGGTACCTATATGTGCAAAAAAGTGAAATCGAGAAGATCGTACAAGAGATGTTTGAAGAAGGAATCATCTGCCATAGTCAGAGTGCTTATTCTTCTCTAGTAGTGATGGTACGAAATAAATATGACATGTGGCGCATGTGTCTTGATTAAAGGGAACTTAATAAGTACACAATCAAGGATAAGCTTCCTATTCCTGTTATTGATGATTTGCTTGATGAGTTGCATGGTGCTGTTTATTTTACAAAGCTTGATATTTGTTCGGGATACCACCAAATCAGAATCAAGGATGAGAATGTTCATAAAACTACCTTTTGGACACATGAAGGCCATTATGAATTCCTGGTAATGCCTTTTGGAATCATAAATGCACCTTCTACATTTCAATTTTTGATGAATTCTATTTTTAAGTCATTCATGTGGAAGTTTGTCTTAGTGTTTTTTGATGATATATTAATTTATAGCAAAACATGGGAGGAAAATTTGCATCATGTAATCAAGGTTTTGGAAACCCTTGAGCAACATCAAATTTATGCAAAGCCCTCTAAGTGTTCTTTTGGACTCAAGGAGGTTGAATATTTGGGTCACATTGTCTCTCAGGAAGGGGTTAAAGTGTATCCTAATAAGATCAAAGCCATGATGGAGTGGAAGGTTCTAAAAACCCTAATGAATATTCTAGGATTTTTGGGGCTTACAAGTTATTACCGACGATTCATAAGGCATTATGGAAATATAGCTGCACCTCTCACAACTTTATTAAGGAAGGAATCCTTCCATTGGAGTGAGGATGTAACCAAAGAATTTGAGCAATTAAAGGAGGCCCTGTGTACCACTCCAGTCTTGGCTACTCCAAATTTTTCAAAAACATTCATTATGGAATGTGATGCATCAGGGGTGGGTATGGGGGTAGTTCTCTTGCAAGAATTCTGTCCTATTGCCTTTTTGAGCCATCAATTCAAAGGTAAGAAACTTTCCAAGCTGACTTATGAGATGGAAATGCTAGCCATACTCATGCAGTAAAGCAATGGAGACCATATCTCATAGGAAGACACTTTAAAGTGAAGACAGATCATGATAGTCTGAAATACTTCGTGGAGCAGAATTTATCATCTAAAGAACAACAAAATGGGTCTCCGAGATGTTGGGATATGATTTTGAGATTATCTATAAGAAAGGGAAGGAGAATGTAGTTGCGGATGCACTGTCGATGACTCAACTGCAGCCTTGTTATGTGCAATATCCACATTACAAGAAGATTGGATAGATGAGGCAAGGTCTGAATGGAGAAATGACCCAACCACACAAAACCTCATTCATCATCTCTAGAATGATCCAAGCATGTCTGAAAAATTTGTATTGAGAGGGGATGCTTTATGGTATAAAGATAGATTATACCTATGTAAGAACTCCACTCTTAAAAATAGGATTCTATCTGAGCTTCACTCTTCTCCAGTAGGGGGCACTCTAGATTCTTGAAGACTTATCATCGAGTCAAAAAATATTTCTTCCGGGAAGGGCTCAAAGGGGATGTCCAAAAATTTGTAGCAGAATGCATGGTTTTTCAGCAAAATAAGGGTGAAACAGTTTGATCCCCAGGTCTTCTACAACCTCTATCTATTCCTAGCCAATGGTGGGAAGAGGTTTCCATGGAATTTATCACAGGATTGCCTAAATATGACAAAAAAAATGTCATCGTGGTTGTGGTGGATAGACTCACCAATATGCTCTTTTTTTTGCCTTGGCACACCCATTTGCTCGTAAGCACAGTAATAACAACCTTCATGGACAATAGTTCATAAGCTTCATGGGACACCGAAGATTATAGTAAGTGATCGAGACCCTATATTTACTACTAATTTTTGGACTAATTTATTCTCATGTTTGGGTACTTAGTTAGCTCATAGCTCTTCTTATCATCCTTGATCTGATGGGTAAACAGAAGTTGTAAATAAGTGTTTGGAGGGATATCTCCGTTGCTTTACGTCTGATAAACAAGCAAGATGGGTCTATTGGTTGGCACTTGCAGAATGGTGGTATAACACTTCCTTCCATACTTAATCTAAAATGTCTCCTTTTTTGGAACTCTATGGGTACCATCCACCATCCATCACATCATCATTGAGAGGACAACTGTGGGTTAGAGCAGTAGAAGAACACATTCAGTATCAACAAGAGGTCCTCTCTAGTCTCAAGGAGAACTTGGTCATGGCACAAAACTGCATGAAGCAACAGACTAATCAACATCTCATGAAAAGACATTTTGAAGTCGGTGATTGGGTTTTTATGTAGTTACAACCATAGAAGCAAATGTATTTGAAACAACAACAAAAGGATAACAAAATTTCACCGAAGTATTATGGCCCCTATCAAGTATTGCAGAAGATTGGTACTGTAGCATACAAATTAGAACTTCCACAATCAACCAAAATACATCCATTATTTCATGTTTCTTACCTGAAGAAAGTAATTTGACAGAGAGTATCAGCCCAAATAGTGTTACCTGAGCTCTATGAGGAGGGGAGGGTCATCTTGGAACCTAAATGCATCCTTCAAACACACACTAAAAGATTAAGGACACGGGTTATTATTGAGTACCTGATCGAGTGGAAGAATATGGACAATGAGGATCCAACATGGGAAGATATGACATTCCTATAGTAGCACCCAGAGCTTCTCAACATTGGGGACAATGTTTCTTTGAAGGGAAAGGGCATGTTACGCCCTTAACCTATTGCTTGTATTAGGATATGAGTAGCCGACTTGTGGCTTACCATATCATTTTATTATATCATTTATACTTTATCATGCTTATTAGGTTGGCCTTGGTGATGGCCATAACATATGAATAATATATATAGGGGATTGTAGGTAGTATTTCATCATCATTGGAGTATTATTGTATGGTTTGGAGGTTTCCCCCTCGAAGTGGAGAAGCTATTATAATTGCATATTGAGATCATTATTCTGGAATATTGTGTTATTTGGTGTTATATTTCTACTCATGATCTAAATTATACAAGTAATTTCATTACATATACTAGTACCAAACTATGCTGTGTGATGAATTTGAACTATTGTGTGGGATGATTGATTCACTCAAATGATGCACCCTTGTTTAGGGTGCATGCGGTGTCATTGAGGAGTATTCATACCAAAGGAGGACTGACTGTTATGTTGAAATTGATTCCCTATATGGGGGAGGGAGTGTGCTTGGTAGAAACCAAGGCACTCACAAAAAAAGTTTCTAGGAGACAAGTTTTAGTACAAGAAATATAAACACGCATGTAAAAGACAATTTGTAAACTAAGCACACAAAAAGACAGTGTAAACACGTAAGAAGAAAAAATAGACCATGAAAATTGGGTTACAAACATGGGACATTACTCATGATGTTACAAGACAACCAAAGCTGTAGTCTTCATAAACATATAGAAAATTAGAGAACAAACAAGACATAGGGAAACACCCACAAATAATGGCATACAAATGCAAACAATAGTAAGTAGAGAATCAGACAACCATGGAAGTAAATAGACATGCACAGTAAAATATGCAAAGAATCACTCATTAGCATGTTAGAGAGATAAAAAGTATGTCAAAATGTTTATAATATGATACAATAGTATGTTATGAAAAATGAAACAATAAAACCTGTAGTGTACTAAAGTGGATGCCCCCAAGAGCCTCTGTAGGACTGGTAAGAGGCACTCCACCAACCATCCATGTTGTGTGTATTGATCTATAGAATCTGTGATCACAACTATAAATCAAGTGAATGTTCATGTGTGTATGATAAGATAATGACATACAAAATATATTTCTAGCATGTGTTATAAAGTGTACATGTAAGCCTAAGTAAGAAAGAGTAAATATGACCAAGATATGCAAGATGTTATGGATGAGATGGAATGGAATGTAGTGTGAGTGTGTTAGGATCCACGTGCACCCTGAGTGAATGTGTATGCATGATAATGGTTTCCATTTATACATGCCCCCTTAACAGTCGAGAATGAACCATAAAACAAGATTTTGTCATTGGGAAATGGTTTGAATGTGTGCGCTAGAAATATGTGATTGATAAATCATAGAGTGTAGCGAGTGAGTGAGTAAATGTGGTAAGGTCCATTTGAGATATAGACCCTCAACATTTGAGTATAGACCATGGAACTATAGTTCATCATAGGGTAATGACCACAACATTTAGAAGTAGATGTAAGAAATATATGTCATGATTGTGTAGAGTAGATGTTGTGTACAAAGAGATGAATGTGTGAAATGTGAATTGTGTAGTTTGTAATGTGTAATATGTAATGTGTGAGGTTCATATGTATATGATTCCCTCAATAGTCAAGTGTGAACCATAACATGAGAGTGCGTTATCGGATAATGACAATACATGAGTGTATCAAAATGTGTGTAATGTATGTGAAAGTTGCAAGAGTGTGAGACTCGTAGTCATTTTAGGGACTAGGGAATAAATATTATTCCCCCCAAGTGTGTAATGATGAGAGTGATAAAGTAACATAATTTAAGAGGTCATCATATCATGGTCAAAACTGAATGGAGAAGCATCTGAGACTTGGTAAGCAATTGTATTAGGTTAATCAAGAAAAGATCCATTGAGGCATAAATTTTACATGCCCATTGCATATTCCTCATTAGTAAAAGGTGGTAATAGACATAAAAGTGCATGCCAACGAGTGAGGTTTTGTGAATATCATAGAAATGAGTCATTGTAAATGAAAATGCAGCTAAAGGGCATGAGGAATGAACTGTCGATATCATCTGGATCTAATTTACCACCAGTATAATTAAGCCAATATTGTCGAAGTGTAAGTGGAGAAGTGAGAGGAGCACGTGTAAGAAATAATATGAGATAAAAGACATGAAGAACATAATCAACAGTAATGTAGATAAATCCATGGTAAATATGAGGATCATGCAGTGGAGGAAATATGTCATCGATTGTAAATCCTAGCCAATTCAATCCATTATGTGTACTTATAGTATCACACCAAGTAGGATTGAATGGAATGTGCTCCCAATAATACTCCTTCATGAAAATCTTACATGTAAATGGAGGGAACACTAATAGAGGTTGCGCATGAGAAAGTGAAGAAGATGAAACAATGTACAATGTTTGAGTAAGCCCCCAATAAAGTACCATAGCATTAGTATTAGCAGGGGGATCGAAAGAAGATGGAATAGTGTCTAATGTGAAAATGGTTCCTTCAAGTGGCAGTAAATTTTATGGATAACATTTAGGTCATGAATTAGCAACAAGATGTCTAGTAGTTAAAGTAGGAACAGGTAATACAGTATTACGATCTACTTTACAATATTGGAATGGTGTATGATTAGTAGGGATCTCATATTCAAATCCCTCATGTAAGAATCTAACACATTAGTGGACCATAGAAGATTTTGCTTGCATTCGATGAAGCCATGGTCGAACAAGTAAGCAATTAAATGAAAGTGGGAGATAAATGAAAAAAATGGAATAGGAATATGATTTGGCCCACTATGAGTGGAAATGTGATGGTTCCTAAGCATGGGAGTGTAGTAGAAGCATATGCTGTCACAGAAAGAGATGTCAAGTTAAGATGAGAAATTCAGGCTTAGAGCCTAAATGAATGATAGAGGACAAAGATTAAGTTCAGATCTAGTCTTGACTAAAACATGCTTGATGCCTAAGTTGTTGATACAAACTTATATATATAGAGGAGGATCATTATCATAAATAACAATATTTTCAGCTATAGCTAATGGAAAGGTAATTTTTTTGGAAAGTGCATTGGAAAATGTTTGATATACAACATTTCGATGAGTAGTAGTAGAAATATAATTAGCAGCCAAAATATTAATGATTTTAGCATGGCACTCAGGATTGGATACCAAGAAAGCATGGATAGAGATAGCCATGATGAGAGGATCCTATAAACATGAGAAAATTATAAGAATGCGGACCCTAGGAATGTTTGAGTAATGGGTTCACCAAATTATTAAACAAATATAGAATTTATAAATGCCTAAATATAATTGTAATGTACTAGTAAATGAATACGAAATTAAGTAAAAAAAACCCAAGAAAATAAGAAAATAAGATTTAAAACCCTAAGTGCAAATGAGGAGATAAAATGACTTAGTTGTTTTGCTATGACCCTAAAGGTGTAAAGAACTATTGAAATTGAAAATCTAAACTATAGACTATCACAATGAAGCTGAGAAGCAGAGGTGCTGGAATGAGGTCCTTCACTTCTTGTCGCTAGTATGTCACACCAAGTTTGCAGATGTTACCTGTAACTTGCAATGAAGAAATGACATACAAAACCTGAAAACACATCAAATACCAACAATTAAATAATGTAAATGAGGGTTCAAACTGTCCTCGGCTATTATCTAATGAACTTACTGTAGAGACCCAAAAGTGGGTTACAACCCTCTAGACCCCCTTTGGCTAACATACCGCTTTACCATGACTCCCCCCCACACTATTATTAATTTAACTACCCATATTAAGTTAATCATCACCGCACAATTCCACCTCACCATGGACCCATTCCAAGCCTATTTATTAACCTAGACTAAGTCACCACTCTCCTTAACTAACTATGAATCCTTCTAAACCTAACTATGACTTATTCTACACCTCTCCCATCTACTTCATGCTTCATTAAGTGACAATCAAAACCTCCAACGCATAAAAAATATTGACCCACACTTAAAGGGTCCCTAACCAACTCCGGTTATTCCTCAGCCGGTGCCAGTCACCTAGCCACCATCATTTCCTTTAAAAAGGAATTTCTAACCCTTTACCCAAATTCCTCCATCTTAGTTTTGGGCATTCGGACATTCTTACATCTCTTAAGCATTCGATAATGAAACATAAGACCAAATCATTCCATTTATTCACTAGTAACCAACCTCTTGCTTCATAGATTAAGAGCATCCACATAGAAGCATACATGCTTCATTTCCATGGAATTGGACCCAGATCTGTTTCTTATATGAGTGCCTATCAACCACCAACCATCATCTATCAATATGGAATCTCCAGATAAGTATGTTAATCCTATTGTTAAGTTCCATTAGCTTCTGGTATTGATTTTCTTATTCTATAGATTGATTCTCTCCCAGATATCTATTACACCCACCTACCCAAAAATATACCCATTTGAACCTCTCTGTTCCCCGTAACCACCTATTTTACCATCTCTAAGTATTGACATAAATTATAGCATATGGCCTAAGCATTCCCAACTATCTATGCAATCACAGAGAGCTCCTAACTAACCCATTTTAAACTTTTTATCTAATTTCCCCTACCAGTTTTAGTCACCCAACCGGTGTCGGATATAACCAGGTACTAGCGTCGGTCACCCAACCGACATCGGTGACTGTGTCTGGTAATTTTCCCTAAACCAGCAAGCCCATAACTCACCCAAGACCTCTCAAAACCCTACCAAACTTCACCCAGACCTCTCTAACACCTTTTACTATACCTACAGGTCCTCATAATTGGTCACCTTTTTTAGATTAAGTCTTATATGTATTATTTAGATTAAATCTAGCTTATTGCATTTGTGTGAGATACCTAAATAGTACAACTACGGTAGGATTTATTTATTTCATTTTATTTCTCTGCATTAAGTTACATTTGAACGTAGATTGACAACCTTTTAGGAAGCACCCCACTTCTCGGATCTAGCTTTTACTAGGTAGTCCATCGACCTATATTATTAATGTTATGTTGTGGTCTTGTGTTCTATTGTAGATAATCCTTCCTATCCAAATATGAGCTCTTCAAAATCGGCTTGATCTTCTACAACACACGTAAAAACTTCTTTGACCTCATAGGTATTCCTCCTCACCTTTACCTTATCTGTTTTATACAAAACTTATGTGGTGAAATTTTTTGGCATGCCCGGTGGGACCCTCGTTTGTGGGTTCCTTTCTATTCATATAGGTTGCATCTTGTGTGTTTCCTTTCTAAATGGTTATTCACTAAATCTTCTTCCTTGGTAACCTACTCCTTCTTTCTAATTTATCTAAATAAAACACTTCTTTTGGTGCATTTAAAAAAAATCCTTCTTTCTTCTATTATTGCATTAGTGAAATTCATCATTCTTCTTATTCTATTTTGTTTATATCGAATATCATATTTCAATTTGGGGTGTAAAACACTTGCATCTCATCCATGTATGTCTACATATTTATCTCATATAGTTAAGTAACAATCATACGACGAAGGTCATGACCATTTTGTGATTGATTAATTAAGAATAGTTCACATTTGTGCACACACTCCCTTTGCCAAATCAATTAACACAATCTAAAAACTTCTTAAACATTCCCTTCAAGAAAGAAGCTGTCAAGGATTTAAAAACTTGTTGATGATGGGCCCCGCCCAATGTTTTGGCCGATCTATTATATCAGAGCTCAGACCTCATGTTCCAAAAGGTATATCGAGGAATATTTCACAAAAACAAACCTGAAACCAACCATGACTTGCTTTTATGGCACCTTCATTATCCAAACACTCTATTTAATTCACAGTCAGTCTAAAAGGCATAAGTCACTCAACACTAAAATTTGATTCCTAAGATTGGCATGTTTTTTCTAGTTTTTGTTGGTGGGATTGTTGATTTCTTTTTTGTCTTCTATGTTTTGAGTTGTAAGGAAGATTCATAACTATTTATTCTCTTTCACACTTCACCATCACAACTTGTGTATTCTAGTTTTTCTGAGTGTGATAGGACATATTTTTTCATACCTAGATTCTGTGTTGGCTTATTTTGACTTAATTCACTTCAAAATATAAAATTTCTTCATCTTCTCAAAAATCTCAATAGCCGACATCAGTCCAGTGACCATTGTTGGTTCCTTCATTAAACTGCCACTGGATAATTGACCAATGTTAGTTTCTATGTGTTTTTTATTATTCTATCAAAAACAACATTCTCTTCTTACATACCAAATTTTTGTGTTCTAAATATTTCAATAGACTTATTTTTGAGTCTCAATCACGCTTAATAGGACCCAGTTATCCCCATTTTCCATTTTTCTTCTCTATATTTTCAAATTTATTTATTTTCATAGTAACCAGCATCTGTTACCTTCTAATTGACATTGGTCGAGAAACTGACATTGGTCTTTCTGCCTAATCGACACCAGTTTACTGACCAAAATTGGTCATTGTGTTTTTGATCTTAATCAGATAAAACAACCTATTTGTACCCTCTAGACTCCACAAAATATATATTTCTAAGTTTTGTCAGTTCTGCAGAGCCCAGAATACCTATATACCAGCTTTCTTATTGTTTGGACTCGCCAACAAGTGTGAGATTTTTCCTTTCATGCTAGCTGTATACCGTCACCTACTTCACCTTATCCATCATTTATTTCTTCACCGATGGAACCCAATGTTCCTATAACTATACCGATAGGTAACAAGGAATTCACTAAATTCCTTGATGATAATATCATATCCTTACAACACCACCTTGCCCACTCTTCTACCTGCAATTAATCGGGCCAGCTGCATGTTTGGTATGCCTACCTACATGCCCCTTTCCATATCCATGAATGTTACTACAACATTTCCTACTCCCACATCAACACCACCTAATACACCCTCGACATCTACCACACCTTCGTTGTCTATCACACCTTCAACATCTGTCACTCCCCCAACCTCTGCCAGTGCCTCGACACCTACCATATCATCATCCATAGTTTCTAGTATAAGGATGCCCACATCATCAGTACCTATTACTTCGTAGACGTCATTTGCATCATAATTTTATACCCCCTTTCAAAATTTGGTCCTTTCTATACCCAAAATCTTCCAAACATCACTACGAGGGCCTTTACAGAAGCCTCACGTACCTACACCCTTCCTATAACATCCACCTCATATCTAGGGTACATGCTTGCATAATCTATTGCTTCTTACATAACCATTTCTCATTTCAAATATTTAGCACCACCATATACTAGTATGTCATCTATGACCTATTCATCTTATCCACCCCTTTATACTACTAGGGCCTCTCCTCAATCTAATCCAACCATGTATCTTATTAAGATGATGATGGATAAGATGAAAACACTCAAGGCATCCATTTCTAGATCTCGTAATTTCCTCACTTATGATGAAATTTGTAAGGATCCCATTCACCCATCCATACCTATCCATCCTTATCTCACGTAATGGGAGTTACCCAAGTTCAACCATTTCAATAGCAAGGAAGAACCTTAAAAACATTTATGATCATTTAAACACATGCGTTATTTGATCGCCCATAATGATACCTTTCTCAGAAATATTCCTATGTCACTGTTAAGACCTACCCTAGATTGGTATAGTGCTTGACTTAGGCAATCAATATTTTCCTTTAACCAATTGGCCCATAAGTTCCTGGATCCCTTCTTAATCAATATTTCTAAGAATGTCTCTATGACTGATCTTTTTTCTATTTACCAGTACGAGGAAAAATCTATTACATATTTTGTCGAACGTTGGCGGGGCCTCATCAGTCAAATCACCTTGTAGCTACCATAAGCAGAGCTCATAGAGTTGTTGACCAGGGCATGTGCTAGACACATTTCCTCAACTCTACAGGTTCAAACATTTCCTATGTTTGATAAAGCCTTCACCATGGCTAGAAAATAGGAGATATGTGCCCTTAAAGAAGAGAAACTTAAGTTGCGTAACAAAAATGCTAACTTCAAATTGAATGACCCTTCTTATAAACCGCTAAACAAGCATTCTAATAACCATTCCAAGGCCAAAGGATCTGTCAACATGGTGAATCTAAAATCCGGCCCCTCTCCTCCATCTAATCAATCCAAACCACAGGCCAACCTTTCTCTTGTTCAAAACTTTCAATACAAGTATGAATAGAGGGCTTACACTCCTAACAGAGAACCATATTGTGTTGTGTTGGAAAATATTTTAAAATATGTAGTCATTACCCTTCCACATATCAAATCAAATATTGGATTTGATCCTTCTCGTCCCATCCCATCATGGTAAAAGGAAAATGAATTCTATAACTATCATTGAGTTAGAGGACATAGCGATGGAAATTGTAAAAAATTCAAGAACATTGTCCAAGGAATACTAGATAATGGTGATCTCGACCTGGATAACTGTAATGCACTTTCCAACACCAATATGGGTGTGTTTAAGAAACAATTTCCTAATCACACACCTGCAGAAAACCAGGATTCAAAGACCTTTACTAGTGACACTAATGTGTACGAGGTTCATGTTGTTTTCGACACAATACTTGTTCTGTCCTACCAATTTCCTCCCATAGCGTTTATCACGGAAATTCTTGCATGAACCCCTATACCCATGGAGGATCTTATCACACCTACTCCTCTACCCATAGAAGAGCCTACCCCATCTATTTCTCTACCTACCACCAAGCCTATCTCACTCGTTCCTCTACCCAAGGAGGATCTAACCTTATCCATTCCCTCGTCATCTGCTACCAGATGGCCTAGCCTATCTACTCAGTAGCCTTTACTTGCGTCTCCACAACCCTCTTTTCCTCCTCTAATATTTGAAATAAATATGGTTCGAGTAGTTACTCGATCATAAAAATATAAAGGAAAAAAAATGGTAGCTCATCTGGTACACATTCACCCGCCATTCCACCTGCACCTGCCCCTGAGGTAACTATCCATGGGTAGGATTATCCTATTTTTGACGGAGTTACACATCACTCTGTGATTAAATATCTTCATCAATCTCATTTGAAGATGTCCTTATACAAAATAATTCAAACCTCTGAGTCTCATTATAGTGCCCTTAATGAGGTCTTGCAATCTATCAAGGTTCCACCAAATGATCCTACACTTGTGGCCACCATCTTTACCTCTCATCATGTGGCCTCCCTCACCACTTCACCTCAAACTTATACCCCTATTACCCCTCCTCAGGTTTCCATCGTTAGTTTCAATGATTTAGAGATTGTCCCTCTATAATCAGATGATCATGATCCTTCCCTCTTCATCACTTCCTACATCATGATACCCCCCACCGCCCCCAGTGTACCCCCACTCGACCTCACGACTCACACCTAGCGGCCCCATCCACAGACCCCTCTTTTTTTATTATGCAGTGAACTTTATCGACGCATTCTCAACCATCATTATAACTGTAGACTTTCTGGTATACTACACTAGAATAGAATTAATATAATGTCTTCACATGTGCCCACCCCCACCAGGCGAAACAGATTACCCACCCACTGAAACACACCTCTGTGCCACCATAAACCCGACACCCCTCTACAACAACATGACACCCAACCAACCCACCTCCCCTTACTTAAACAATTATTTTGTGTCCAACATAAAAAACCTTGTGATGCTGGGGTAATTTCAATGATCACACACCGGACTGCCCCTATTTTCCCCCCCCCCAACCAGAGCAATGTCTTTTTCGCCCCTCTCCTTTCCGTCACCCCTTCGTGCCTGCTGCCCCTCCCTCCCCCTTGCCTGCGTGCTCCTCCCGCGCCCCCTGGTCCCCCGTCTCCTCTTCGGGTTGTTCTGTCGGCTGTTTTGCACCACGCCCGCTGCCCTCCGCACAGCCGCCGCCAACCCCCAAGAACCAAAACATATCCTGACCACCTTCCTAACCTCCTCCCTCATTCTCCCCTAGCCAACCCCCCCCCCTGCATACACCCGCTCTCTGCCGGCCCCATCTTTAAACAAAATCCGTGCTGCCGCCTCCCCCTGCCTACGAACATCCCCCCCCCTGCCCTTCGCGTCCGTCCTCTCTTCCCTTCGTCCTCCCCCGCCGTCTTCCCCTCCTGTCCCTCCTTCCGTCCGCGCTGATTCAAACAACGTCCCACGTAAACCCCACACCTCGCCCCCCGCCCACCCCCCGCCGTCTTGCCCCCAGACACCCTGCCTTTCAGTCCTCTTCTTATATCTCTCTCCCTCCCCCCTCCGTCCCCCCACTTTTTCTCCTCTCTTCCCACCTCTGGTCCCTCCCTCTCCACATCCACACCACCCACCGACACTAAAACTAATTCCTGCACCCCCCAACCCCACGTTGGGCGCACCTCACCAGGAATATAAAAAATCCCCCACCCACCTCCGAGCCCTTACCCTTTCCGCACTCATCCCCACCAACCCCCCAGACAGCTAGAAATGACGGCCATCCGCATGACCCCCCCCCCACCTGCTTTCCTAGCCGCCACTTCCACAGGACATAACCACCACATGTAAGTGTCCTATCTTATATACCTCTTACATTCAACCACATCACCCACCCATACCCCTTCCATCCCTCACACAACAACCCCCCCCACCTCACCCCCCAGCTGCTCAATCCTATTCTTAGCTGCATCTCCATGTAACATCTTGACCCACTGCACAATTCCCCCGCAACACAGTCTCCCTCTACCCTCACCCCCCCCCGATATTTCCGTAACCAATGCCACCCTCCGCCGTCACACACACGTCCCCTGCACGTTGGGATCTCCGTGTAGCTTACATGCCCCCCCCCACCCGGTGCTCCTTGCCCACACCCCCCCAACATAGGCGTACTCCATGGCTCAAATTGGATAAGTCCTGTGAAAGATGAACTTCACCTTCATACACCCAGGCCGTCTTTCTTTTTAACTCCGGTCCTTGATCCTGGCCTTCTTCCCATTGAAAAAATCCTGTGGGTTCTCTAACAAGTATTCTTTGATCACATTACCCATAGTAATCTCATGTCATCCCGACATGGGTATTCCTTGCCCCGGCCGTCCATACCGCCTCCTGGCCGACTCCGGAATGCCGCCCGCCGTCGCCCCTCCATCTCTTTTTTCTTGCGCCCCTTCCTTCTCTCCCTTTGCGTCTCCCTTTGGGCTCTCCCTCCCTTCTTGTCGCCTCCCCCCCTGGCACACCCCCCCCCCTTCCCGTGAGTGCTTATTTTTTTACTTTTTCTTGGCTGTCCCCCCCCACCCCCCTCAATGACCGACAGACAACACCCAAAAACCAAAAGAGACATTTCAACATCCCCACGACACCCCTCGCAATCTCTCCTGTTTTTCCACCCTCCTTTACACCAGACACCAACACAACCGCTGACATTAATGTCATTATTCCTTTCTAAAATACCATCATTCTACGGCAAAAAAAAATCTTCCAAGCTCTTCTAACTGAGTCTTGTGCGGGTCTTGTGTTGCTGCCAGGGCCTCTTGCATTCTATTTAACCATTGAAAATCTTTTTGTGTGCCCAATGTCTATCCTCATCACTTTTAGACCTCATTTGTTCTCTTATAGGGTCTTTTGTGCTTTCGTAAACGCCTCTGGAGCTATGCATATGTAAATCCTAGTCTACTTCTTAATACTTATGTAATGCTTGGCAACAACCTTCATAAGATGTTATCTTTTGCTATAACCAAGGGCTTTATCTGTCAACATCGTTCTCTGAGCTTCCTTGGCACGGCAATGCATAGAGGTTCATCTTCAACCCCACTAAACACACCCAAACCGACCCCCCACCAACTGTGTTTTCTACAGTATAGCCCCCCACACCCAACCCAAACAAAACCCCACCACAAACAAACCACCATCCCCAACCCCACACTCAAACCCCCCAACAGAACCCCCATACCCATGTCACATAGTGCATCACCCAACACACCATTCCCCCTATCACTCACCACCCACCCCCCCACCCCCCGTAACCCCCCAATCCTCAAATCCCACTGAGGAGTCACTTTAAGCCTTTCTCCACTCACAACACCCGACCCACGCCGACACTTTCGCGACAACAGAAACAGCCAGCATTCCCACCACCCAACCGAACTGCGAAATTAAAACAGTCCAAAGGAAAACCACCATTGATTTTCTTGACCGGTAACTCATACAAAGCAGCAGCAAACACACCCCTCCATGTCTACCCCAGTTGCCCCTGCGAGAGATTCCGTCCCCCGATGATAATAACGTGGCACCCCTCTTGAGAACACAAAGAAAACAAACCAACCACCCAAACACACACACGGACAATCCCCTCCTCTGTCAGACGCAGAAGGCTAAACAAACCTTGTAGCACCCCGCAACTGCTCTTCACATCGAACAGAAGAACCCACCCCCTCCGAGTAGAACCAACTGAAGCCAACATTGCCCACACAAAACCACCACACATCTGACTCCAACCCACCCTCCTCATACGTTAGAGTCGCATCCCCGGCACTGGAAACACACTAATCAGAGGTAAAAACAACCGACAACCAGGTACTATTAACACAAGTACCCCCCGCCACCAGCTCCCCCCAGCAGACCCAGCCCATACCATCGATCGTTGAGATATGTCCATGTTTAATATATCCACTCATTTAGAAACCTTCACCAAGCGTTGGTGACTGCCCCACTAAAACATGACAGTTAGCATTACTGTCATGTGTCTAGTTTGGGGGTGCCTTATTAGTGGTCTCGAAAATGGCATGAAATCTCACACACACACCATCAAAGTTAGGTTAGCTTCCATCCATGTGGGGGTTGCTTGATCCACCATGGATAGCCGTTCACAGCAACCTCCACCCACAGTGTTGTCAAACAACAGACAACGTAACACCTACACATGGACAAGCCCACAAGCCACAACTCCTTCCACAACCACCCCTGCCCCCACACATACAAACAAGCAAACACAACAACACTATACATAAGCCCACAAAACAAAAGAAACTAAAAAGTGGGGATTAAGTGACTCCATCACAGAGTCACCCCCAATACCCAACGAAAAGAAAAAATAAACATATTGTTTGCCAAAGAGATGAAACCAAACAAAAATATATCGCCCAACACAACCCACACCCAAGCAAACCACAAAACAATTTTACCTATGTCCTTTGCATACCCCATGGCTGGTGGAATGTGCTCTCCATTTGTTCTTCTAGACCGTTGCTACTTAGGGACTTTAGCTTCCAAATTTGGCACTTGTGTCTCTATGTCCTAAACATTCTCAACAACTGTCTCCTCTGGTCCCTTCTCATCCTCTTCTCTTCCCTTTGATCCCTCACCCTATTGTTCTATGTTCTCTAGAAGTGTAGGAGAATTAGGCGTGCTTTCTTCTGACTCGTCTGCCTCCTCGTTTAACTTCAGTTTCCTCCTTCTTTGCATGGTTACCTCTTTTTGTTGGGAGATTTTGGGTGATTTGCACACCGTGGTTGGAGTAGCACCTTGGGTCATGGTTCTTTGAAACACCTTCTTAAATCTATGTTCCCCTTGGATTGCATTAAATTCCTCATCATCACCCTCTTGTGGCTGAGGTGGTGTAATGGCGCATTCAACTTCACCCTTATTTGTAGGATGTTTCCTACCTCTATGCTCCAAACCACCACTATATTTGTGCTCCTCCTCCTCCTCCAATTCAATTGGATCTGTGGACTTAGGCACAGGGATGTTCTCCATTGTATGCTTTCCCTTTGGTGGTGCTGGAAGTGTGAACTCACCTTTCACATATTTGTTATTCTCCATATTTGGCTTCAATTGAAGATATACCAATGCTGCCCCTACATCTACTATAACCAAACTTATCGGCTTAATATTCAGCACCTCTGAAATGATCCTCTTTGTATAAGCACTTCTTCCAGGATACACATACTTCTTCCTCAATGTATGGTAGTCACAGTCTACCTTATCTGTATTGAATAATAATCGGCACGTGTCTGTAAATATGTGAACAGATGCTTGGAAATATCTTGTAGTGAATGCATGAGGTAATTTACACCAAGGGCTCTAGAATCCATCTTTCATTGGGAAGCGCATGATGTAGAAATGCTGATATACAACAAACTGGACTTGTTTCCCTACTATTGATGGTAGGTCCTTTGGGATGCGCCACTCTTTTCCAAATGCCGCATGGAGCTTGTCATACCATTTATCTGCCCTTTACTTTAAGTTTTCTGTCATGGCCCCTTTACATAGATACTTGCTGAACCTTTTAGCTGGTGACTTGTTCTCCATGGGGTATTCCCATACCTTTTCGTTTGGTCCGTCTAGTACTCCAATCTCAATGAATACTAGTGATAGTAGAACAACCCCAAAGCTGATCTTCCCTCCTATGCACACTTCTTCAACTATTTTCTCTACAATATAGCCTACAATGTTATAGATTTCCCCTTCTGACATCTCACTCGCCACATGTAACCACATAATATTTACCTGTGACTACCACTCCTGATCATTCAACTTTATAAGAAGGTGTGCTACAACTTGCACAACTAGACAATTCTTAAATTTGTCTATATCCATATCGATCAGACCCTTCAGGTACCCTAACTCTTGTGTGCTCTTTAAAATCATATATTTATCTGTGAGATCATTCTTTATGTCATCTCCTGAATTGATTCTAGATAAATGGTCTGGTCTAGAATTGATTTTCCCTGGCTTCACCACAACTGTGAAGTCAAACTCTTGAAATAGGAGCACCCATCTACATATACGCCCCTGTAAGATGAGATTGTTTACCAAGTAATTCAATTCCATGTTATTTATATAAAACACAAATGGTGTTGCTAATAAGTACCGTCAAAACTTTTGCAATGCATAGATCATTGACAAAGATTCACTCTCTGTAGTTGTATAATTCTATTTCGTAGGAGTCAACTTCCTACTAGAAAAACAAATTAGATGATCTACAATACATGCACGTGAAATGGTTTATCCCATGAGGGAAAGCATAGAATGGGCATGGTAGTAAGTTTCTCTTTTAATATCTCAAACGCGCGCTGTTGTGGTTCTCCCCAATAAAATGTACCTTTTCCCTTCAGTAAGTCTTCCAAGGGTACAAAAAATTTGGCATACCCTTTGATGAATTTTCTATAATATCTTGTATGACCTAAAAATCCACGCACCTCACTTTGAATGGTAGGTGCTTCCAGGCCTAAAATGAATGCAACCTTGCTTAGATCAACTATCAAACCTTCCTTACAGATTATATGTCCTAACAGTATCACAAATGGCGTAGCAAATATGCATTTCTTGATGTTCAAAGAGATAATCAATTATCTGCATTGTTCAAACATTAAGCGTAGATTTTCACAATGATCTTTCACAAGCTCATATACTGTCCAATAATCTAGGTAGACCTGTAACAAGTTGTGAATAAAATCTTTGAATGCCTAAAAAACTATGTGTGAGAATATAGCAAGCACATTTTTGAATCCAAAAGGCATCATAGTATAGGAAAAACTGCCCCATTCAGTAGTAAATGTTGTCTTTCCTTGATCCTCCTAAGCAATCCTAACATGATGATACCCGGAAAACCCATCCGTGAAGGAATATATTTTGTGCCTTGAAATGCCTTCCAATATTTCCTCAGTGAATGGCGTAGGGAATGGATCTGTTACACATGCAACATTCAACTCCATGTAGTCCACACATATTCTAATTCGTCCATCCTTCTTGATACTGATCACCATTGGGCTAAGCCATTCTGATTCATCAAGGGGTTTTATAATTCCAGATTTCAACATTTTATCAATTTCTTCTTTTACCTTTTCACGCAAATTAGGATTCATTCTATAGGGTCTCTTTCTAACTAACCATGCACCGTCCTTAAGTTTTATCTTTATTTTCCCAAGTGATTCATGCACATCTTTAAGTTTATGATACCCTCGAGGGAATAAGTTTTGATAATCCCTGAGTAACTCAATGATCTTTGCTACCTCTGAGTCTGACCAGTAGTCTCCAATTATGGCCTCCTTAGGCTTAGCCTCCAAACCTATATTCACCTTCTTTGTTTTCATGGGTTTGTGATAGGCATGCATATCCTTGTCTACACCACCCAAGATCTCGCACACCCATTGTGAATGTTTAATATCTAGGTTCTCAACTTCCTCATCATCTACGATGTAAACCATCTTTCCCTTATCTTTCTCAAGGAAAGCGCGTTCAAGTAGTATGGAGTCTATTTCTTCTTCCTTTTCAAAACATGCTCTGAACTCTGCCTCACTGAATAATTCCTAAATATGATCTTCTACTTTTGCACTATCTCCCATAGTTAAGCACTTGAAAATTTTTAATGCCTCTTCTATAGGAGGTTGAGAAGAAAAGTAGTCAAAGGTTTGGATCATCCCTGCAGTCAAATTTTACCATTTTTTAGTCTCTCAATGTAATTCTGCATATACATATCAGGTGCATGCGCATCCTTGTAGTGTAGAGTACAATCGATGCACCCAGAGTGAAGGTGGTAATGATTCCTGTCCTACTATCCAAAGTCTCTCAAACTTTTGAATATGATGCTGAACAACTTGATCACCATGATAAGTGTAGATTTGCGTAGGTGCATTGTTTCGTATAAACCTAGTAGACAAAGCGACTCCAATCTCTTCCCAGTTTATAAGATTATCTCTATGGACTACCCACCAGCACGCTGTTGTCTCGTGCAATGTATATACTAACATATCTCATCTCTTAATTTGATCTATCCACTATGTTTCCATGGCCTTCAAAAATGTAGGAAGATCTTCTATCCCTGTATACCAAGGTACTATGTTACCTATTCATTGAACAGAACAAAATGCATTCCTATGCACAACCGTGCTTTTTACCTCGTGCCCTACTAATTCATATGTACCATGAGCCCAATTGTTGCAAGCAATACTTATAGTATCACTAATAGAATGAGAATCCTCCCACTATAGGATGCCTTCTTTTGATGGCTCATTGATCTCGGGGTCTTGAATAGCGCGTACGTAAATTCTATTTAAGTCCTCCTCACTTAGAGGCTCAATATATGGTGTAGACTTCCCATCTATAAAAGGTATCACAAATTTTTTCCTCCTTGTTCTCAAATCTGATATAACCCTTATTGAACCTCAAGTCAAAATTATTTTCATAACACCAAGGGCATAAAATCAAGGATGAAAAATTATCTACTTCTGCAAGTGCTAATACCTCAAAATCCCCAGTGAACTTGGCCCCTTGTATGGTTATAGATGCATCTTTCAAAACAACTGTGAGAGTGACGTTAGTCCAGTTTGCTATAAACAACACATTAGATGATGGCTGCAATGGAGGCCTCCCCATTTGTACCCATGCATCTAATGTAAGCACATTTACTTCCGCACTTGTATCAATCAATATGTTACTCAACAACCACCCATACACAACAACATTCAGAGTAATTTCCTTATCGTAGTCAATTCTATCAGGGGGAATATTTGCATGTAGGATCTATCATCCGATCTCAATACTTGTACGTGGAGTGTTCCCCTTTAACCAACTTCCTAATAGTGGGATAATGTTCTCCTAGTGCAACATTTTGTACACTTCTCATAGATCATCGATATCAGTTTGGACTGTCTCTGATGCTTTCTTCTACTACTTTAGGTACTATATTTCACCCTGAAGATTCCTTAACACTTCCATGGTATCTTGGTAAACCTCCTTCTGATGATCAGGATTTGGGTACTTTGCATACAAAACCTCCTCCTTGGTGATCGTAGGCTTTTGGTGCAATGCCTCTCTTTCATGCACTGCTTCAATGCATGTAGTAATCTTTACTGTCAATACCTTAGGTCCTTTTTCTATCTTGGGCATCCACTAATCTTCTACCGTGTGTTGGATTCTAACCATCCTTGTTCCTTTGTTTTCTTGCTTATGCTGCTTACTCATATGCTCATAGAAGTCCAGGAAATCTTCATAGCTATGGTTCTTTCCACAGAAAGAACATGCAATATTATGAGGAAATTTATGCGTATAGTGGTCAGGAGATCCGCACATATAACATGTTCCATGAGGGAAGTCACCTCTTCCTCCACCATGGCCTCATCCTCCATATCCACCATGATATCCACGTCCCCTTCCACGACATCCTGTAAAACACCACTCATTCTTGTTATAGCGCATTTGATTATGATCCTGATCCTGGTGCTCATTCTTACCCTTAAAATTATCTGTTATAATTGTCTATCATACCCCAATGTCTATAGCATCGTGGATCTGACCAATCAACTAAAAATCCTTAGTATCATGGGTCGTGGACCTACAAATCTTACAAAATCAAGACACATTCTTCCTTATCGCACTCTGTAACAAAGGAAAGTGACTAGTATCATGATTTAAATGGAAAATCTCACATTCCAATAGTAATGAGTGTATAGATCTACGAGGGAAACTATCCTTGGTGTGACATTCCACTTCACAATCTATACACCAAATTCTTAAGCTCATTTCATGGGATGAATTTACTAATAGATTCTCTAACTGCTTTGCCATAACTGCAATTTGTGCTTCTAGGAATGAACTAACACCAGTGTCAATGCTCCCAACTACCTTAGCATGAAAAGCTCCTTCCATTGCTGTGTGTGAATCAGTGTATGTCTTATGTGATAGTGCTCTTTTGAATGGTGTAATCAATCCCCCAACAAACCATTGTGCATGCTCGCTAGCGTGAACATCATAAGATTACTTAGATTTAAGGGTCTAAAAAAGAGCATCATACTCATGTACACTCTCAGTAGTGCCTTGCATGATATCCTTGAGTGCACTAATACTCTTCTCCTCAAACTCAGGGATATGGAACTCTTTTAAGAAAGCATCCTTTAATGCTACATAATCCATGTAATTTTGATTAGGGTCAAACTTCATTTACCAGATGTGTGCACACCCATGTAATGTGGTGGCGAATTGAATTGCCTTACGCTAATCAGTCATGATCCCTTTAGCATGCCATAATATTTTACACATATACACATGTTAGGAAGCATCATCTATACCTCTATATTCTAGAAGACAAAGAGGCATCTCCATATAGATATTATGTGGTTGTTGCAGACCGTGACCACTTGATCCAGAACCACCAGATCCATCAGAACTAGAACCACCTATACCTTCTAATCTTCCACCTGTAGTTAGAATAGGACCTTTAGATGTACTCCCCTATGCTCTAACAATAGTACTATGCTGAACCCCTATAGTCTGTGAGGTAGTTCCACTTACAGAGGTAAATCCAACATTCTGTGTGCTCATATTATGTGTGGATGATGCACCTAAGAATGTTCTGTCGACACTAAAATTTTTCTCCGTAATTTCTATTTCATTAATGTATGTATTAGGAATAGGATGTTGTTAAGTATAATTAGTAGTAGCATCCGATAGAAGATAATGACGCTACTAGTATGACTCCGCCAATAATGTATAGTACGACAATAGTCAAAAGTACAATAGGAATGTTGTGGTAAAAAGTAACTAGTTTTCGTAAGTGGTCCAGTAATGTTAAAATGTCAAAGTTGAGGTAAGTAGAGAAGTAGGGTCTACATGATTAGAAATTAGAAATATTATATTGGTAATAAGGACAAGGAGTGAGGTCATAAATATTTTGTATATTTTATTTGTAAAAAGTCTAAAAATGTGGAACCCATGTGAAATGATAAGGTTTATCTTATCTTAAAAGATAAGCTTACATGTACAGATAAGAGTTAAGGTATGGAATATGATTTGTCAGAGTGGATTTCTTATCCTATCTTAGAGATAATATGGATAAGCCTAGAAGTCTATAAATAAAGAGGCCACCCCCCTCATTTAGCATAGAAGGAAGTAGTGAGAAATATTGTAGGAAGTGTGCAAAGGAAGCCATCAGTTTAAATGTGTGTTGAAGAAGCCATTAAGAGGTGTAATTGTAAAGTTTCTCCCATAGTCTTGGTGAAAGGAAAGTGAAGTCAATAACACTTGAAGTACCTCATGGGTGAGATTGTAACAATTTCATATTAATATTATAATTGACTCTGATATTTCAGATTTATCATCATTCCTTCTTATCATAGTGCCAGATTGGTGATGACATTTTGGTTCCGTTGCTGGGACCATTCCTTGTTGGTGGATTTTCTGGAGAGATATTCCCACTTAGTCAAAAATCAATTGGAGGGTAACCTTATTTTTACTGTGCATAGTAGTTACCGTGGTAAAGTCATTTTTACCATGAATAGTAGTTACCATGGTAAAGTCATTTTTGTTGTGAATAGTATTTACCACAGTAAAGTCACTTTTTACCATGAATAGTATTTACCGCAGTAACTTCACTTTTTACTGTGAATAGTGTTTACCACAGTAAAGTTAGTTTTTACCGCAGTAAGTCAAGTTTTACCATAGTTACCGTGGTCATTTCTATTTTACTGTAGAAAGGTGTAAAGTCACTTTCTATTACAGTGATTCCAATTATTTGTGCACATAAGTCTTGTTGATTGTACTTGTGGGTTAGTATTTTACGGTGGTTACTTTTGAAAATGGGGAAGATTCCTATTTTTTCAGCTCAATCTAATGAAGATGTTTCCTCTTTCATTCAAGAGTTTAACTGATCTTGTATTTGTAATGGCCTTATAAGAAGGGAACAATGGAATAAATTTTTTCCTACCTTTTTGGATGGTTCAACACTTAGGTGGTTTGAAACACTAGGTGAAAATGTGAAAATTCATGGGATTTATTAACTGAAAGTTTTCTTGAAAAATTTGGTGAACAGAAATATGCAGATCTTATGATCGAGATCACAAAGCTATCCTAAGGAGAGAAGGAGAAGATAAGGGATTATCATGCTCGTGTTCTAGAGCTAAGGAGGAAGCTCGATGCCCAGATCTGGAAGGAAGGATTAGCGGATGGGTTGATGAACAGTGTGGATAATCTCCTATGTAAGCACTTCATTCTTGGGATGAAACCAGAGATCAGACAACAAGTGAAGTATGACCGCCCATCTACCATTGAACAAGCAAAGGAGATTACAAGAAGGCAAGAAGAAAGCATGGAAGAGGAGCCCAAAGAAATTGTTGCTAAAGTAGAGCCTACACCACCACCTTTGGTCCAGAATCCACAACCACTCCCGGTGAGTACAAATATTTGTCCTAGTACATCTACTGAGTATGAAGATCTGCTCAAAAAGATGGGTCAGTTAACTATTAATCTTCTTCAAGGAAAAGAATTTGGTTCTCAGGGAGGAGATAAAGGTCCAAAAAGAAATATTTCTGAAGTTGTATGTTATGGTTGTTATAAAAAGGGTCATTATAAGTATAATTTTCCAGATAGAGCTTCTACATCTGGTAAAGGAGATAATGATAAAGGAAAAGCACTTGTGAATTCTTTTGATGTAGTAGATAAGAGCAGAAATAATGAAGTAGATGTGTTTGTAACAAAAAGAAAGAAAGAAAAAGATAATCAAGATGGAAATGATCCTAAGAAGATGAAAGGAGAAACTAGTAAGAAACATAGGAGAAGAAAGTTGGGTGTGTAGAATTTTTTGATTTCACAGGGGCAAGGACCATACTCCATCTTGGAAGATCTGTCCAAAAGGCCTGCAAATATTACATATGGTCAACTCTTGGCTATGTCTTCTGAGAAGAGGTGAGAGTTGCGAAGTGGACTCAATGCTCGACGAAGGAAGGAGGTTGAGGTCCCTATTTTGGAGGCAGAGGCAGACCCCTATGCTCCACAAGATGAGGTATTATGTAATGGTATTTCAATTCATGATGTCTTAGTTGATGGAGGTGCTGCAGTTAATGTAATGACCAAGTCTGTAATGAATATGTTGGGTTTAAAAATTGATCGCCATTCAACACTTATGTTAAGGTCATTAAATAAAGAAAAAACTAAACCAGAAGGTGTAGTTTCAAATGTGGCAATATCTGTTATGGGTGTTGTATGTGTGGTAGACTTTCAGGTGATGAAAAATGGTACTGTTGCATACCCAATGTTATTGGGAAGACCATGGCTAAGGAGAGTTCATGCAAGAAACTACTAGAATGAAGGCTTCATGACACTTGGACGTGGTAGAGAGAGGGTGAAGATAAACATGATCCCTCGGCATCATAAGATAGAACTTGTGGATTCAAGTGATGAAACTGATGATTGGACATCCTCTAATTACTCTAGTACCAGTGAAGTGGACACTGAAGATAAAGAAAGTGAGGTTGATGTTTCGGTCATGGATATCCTTCCAGTCACACCGACTCTTGACCCCATAAAATTATCTGAAGAAGAAATTGATGATTGTCTCCAACAAATAAAGATTGGTGATGCTGTGATAGAGAGTGAGAAGGAATCCTACCTCCAACTCTTTCGAAGGTACATACACATATTCACTTTTGATTACAAGGAACTCCATCAAGTAAGTTGGGTAGAACATTCTATTGAGCTGGTAGATGGTGCTAAGCCCATAAAACAAATGCCATGTAGAATGAATCCTAATTTTTCCAAGAATGTAAAAGAAGAAATAGATAAGTTGCTTGATGCAGGATTCATATTTTTTGTGGAGAATTCAGAATGGGTTTATCCCATTGTGATCTCAGTAAAAAAGAATGGGAAGCTACGCATTTGTGTTTATTACAGGAAGCTCAATAAGGCAAAAAAGAAGGATCATTACCCTCTTCCATTTTCAGATCAGATCTTGGATGAAGTAGCTGGCCAGGAGTGCTATAGTTTTGCTAATGGATATAGCAGCTACAACCAAGTCCATATAGCAGAGAAAGATCAGCTGAAGACCACGTCCACCACTCCTTGGGGAACGTTTGCTTATAGAGTTATGCCTTTTGGGTTGTGTAATGCTCCAGCAACATTCCAGTGGTTGATGAATAGGGTGTTCGAACCCTACATTGGGAACTTCATCAGAGTATTTCTGGATGATTTTTGCATCTGTGGGAGCAAGATGGACCACCTGCACCAAATGGAGACAAAATTTCAAAGGTTAGATGAAGCACAAGCCTCACTAAACCCTACAAAGTGTGTCTTTGGATGTTCTAAAGGCATTTTATTAGGGCATGTTGTATCCAGAGATGGTATTGGTACTGATCCTGATAAAGTTTCAAAAATCAAAGATTTACCATTTCCTATGAATAGAAGTAAGTTGAGATCATTTTTAGGCCATGTGGGTTACTATAGAAGGTTCATCAAGAATTTCTCAAAGATTGCATAGCCACTAACCCAGTTCTTGAAGAAGGATGTTACTTATGAACTAGGAAATAAGGCACATGAAGCTTTTGGACAACTGAAGGAAGCCCTGGTGTCTTCACCTATTTTAAAGAATCCAAATTGGAGCAAGCCATTCGTTGTGTACACTGATGCCTCAGATGCAGCACTAGGAAGTACTTTGAGCCAAAAGGATGAAAATGGGAATGAACATCCAATTTACTTTGGGAGCAGAAAAATGAACAGTGCTGAGGTAAATTATACTGTAACTGAAAAAGAGGCTCTAGCTATCATTTTTGCTGTAAAGAAGTTCATAAATTACTTGCTAGGGTAGAAATTTATAGTTGTAATAGATCATCAGGCTCTAAAATATATTGTCAATAAGCCTAACCCATCAGGGATGATAGCAAGATGGATAATTTTGCTACAAGAATTTGAATTTGATATTATAGATAGGCCAGGAAAGAAGCATGTCAATGCAGATGCACTCTCTTGAGCCTATGATGGTTTAGGATCATCTTGTGATGATGATGATTTCCCTGATGCAGCCTTGTTATCCCTTGACACAATCCCTAGTGAATACATAGATATTTAGAATTATCTGAATGAATTCAAGTTTCCTGATGGTGCCAATGCAAAGACTAAGAGAAAGATTACTCAAGCCAGTCGTCCATATTCTATTCTGCATGGAGTATTATTTCGAATAGGACCTGATGGAGAGTACAAGAGGGCAGTTGGACGTGATCAAGGAAAGGAACTGCTAGAAGAATTCCACAATGGTACATGTGGAGGGAACTTCTTTGGACAACTTACAACAAGAAGGATTTTGGATGCAGGTTATCACTGGCCCACTCTTTTTAAAGATTGTTATAATTATTGTAAGACATGTGATATTTATCAAACACATGGTAACCGTAAGACTTCATCAGCTCCATTATGTCCTATTCTTCCACTTGGTCCCTTTGAAAAGTGGGGAATAGAAATTGTAGGTCCACTTCCAACTACGTCACGCTAAAATAAGTATATTGTAGTTGCCACATATTATTTAACCAAGTGGGTTGAAGCTAGGACATTGAAAATAACTTCCATGGATGAAGTGGCAAGGTTCATATATGAACGCATTGTCACCAGATTTGGTTGTCCATTATAAATTGTAACATATCAAGGAAGCCACTTCATTAATGAGGTGGTAGAAGCCCTAGTCAATAAGTTTTCTATTAAGCACAGGAAGGCAACAACATACAAGCCAAGCACAAATGGACAGGTGGAACGAACAAATTTTGTGTTGTGTCAAATTCTAGCAAAAGATGCATCCTTGTAGGTACATAAATGGGATAAGAAGATTCATGCAGCATTGTGGGCATATAGGGAAACATCAAATTCAACAACATGATACTCCCCATTTCAGTTGGCTTATGGCATTGATCCAGTTCTTCCTATTGAGTTTGATATTCCCACGGTTAGAGTAATGAAAAATGAAAGAATGGATGAAAGTGATTCAGTAAAAGAAAGGTTGGTACATCTTCATTTGTTAGAGGAAATGAGGGAAATAGCTAAGGATACAAGCTATAAGAAGAAAATGAAGCAAAAGGAATACTTTGATCAAAAGATCCGGTGGTCTCCATTTCATGTGAATGACTTGGTTCTAGTATATGATTCCAGATACAAAAAAAGAAGACAGAGAAAATTTATTCCAAAATGGATGGGGCCCTACAAAATAGCAGCTGTGCATGAAAATGGTATGTACCGACTGGAGGAATTGGATGGCACTCCCATTATGAAATGGGTCAACCACGACAAGTTGAATATTTTTCAAGCACCAGAAGAATCTACTCCAAGGACGGGGTAGAAGCTAGGAAGGGGGAAGATGTCGACACTAAAATTTTCCTCCGTAATTTCTATTTCATTAATTTATGTATTAGGAATAGGATGTTAAGTATAATTAGTAGTAGCGTCTGATAGAAGATAACGGCACTGCCAGTACAACGCCGCCAATAATGTATAGTATGACAATAGTCAAAAGTACAATAGGAATGTTGTGGTAAAAAGTAAATAGTTGTCGTAAGTGGTCCAGTAATGTTAAAATGTCAAAGTTGAGGTAAGTAGAGAAGTAGGGTCTACATGATTAGAAATTAGAAATATTATATTGGTAATAAGGACAAGGAGTGAGGTCATAAATATTTTGTATATTTTATTTGTAAAAAGTCTAAAAATGTTGAACCCATGTGAAATGATAAGGTTTATCTTATCTTAAAAGATAAGCTTACATGTACAGATAAGAGTTAAGGTATGGAATATGATTCATCAGAGTGGATTTCTTATCCTATCTTAGAGATAAGATGGATAAGCCTAGAAGTCTATAAATAAAGAGGCCACCCCCCTCATTTAGCATAGAAGGAAGTAGTGAGAAATATTGTAGGAAGTGTGCAAAGGAAGCCATCAGTTTAAAGGTGTGTTGAAGAAGCCATTAAGAGATGTAATTGTAAAGTTTCTCCCATAGTCTTGGTGAAAGGCAAGTGAAGTCAATAACACTTGAAGTACCTCATGGGTGAGATTGTAACAATTTCATATTAATATTATAATTTACTCTGATATTTCAGATTTATCATCATTCCTTCTTATCATAGTGCCGGATTGGTGATGACAGTTCCTCCAAATATCATTGAAGTTGTCTATTCTACCATTGATGTACTTGCTCCCCAACTTACTCCTATTCTTCTGCTTCCCAAATTAGCTTCCTGGTTACTTGTCATAGTAGATATTGGAAAACCAAGCGCAAGGGCTAGGTCACCAGGTGGATTAAGATGCGCTCCTGTGGTACAGGTAGTCCTACTGGCACTTTTCTATGTGAGGCCGATGGGGGATCTCTATCATGCTTTCCAAGATGGGGGAGTTCCTGATGCTCTGGCTCCATATCTTCTATGTGAGCTATAAATCCTTCATGAGCCATCTCTCTCCTCAAAGCCATACTTTCTACAACGTAACACTACTTCTCTATCTCCCTCTTGCACACCTCATTAAATTTAAGCCACCTTTAGTCTCTCTGCCTTTCTACCACTAGGTCTACCATATTTCACCAAACCTGTTCTTGCCCTTGCACGTGGTGAATTTTAGTTAGTCATCGGTTTACTCTCTAGGTTCAAGGTTAGCATCAATATCTTGATCGCCAATGGAATACATTGCAAATATTTTCCTCTTGGATACCACAAAAACTAGAATTCAGCTACCTTCGGGCAAGAGTACGTCAAAATTGAATATTCCAGAATATAACTATTTAGAACACCACAAAAACCACGTATCCACAGTGTGAGTCTAGATCAGATCAACATCATAAAGGTCTTGAAATTATATCTGTCCAGACAAGTACATGATACCTCCAGTTCTGAGATGCATTAGTAGTAAACCACTCGTATAGATCTACTAGAAAGATAGCAAAAAAGCTCTCATATAAGCTGTAATACAGATTTTGTTCTACCCAAGTGCGTGCGTTAAACTCAGATCCACTGCTGAACCATCATGCATATTCTTCCTCCAGATCATGTATCCATTCCTCAATACTTTCTAGAGTTAACCCATATGTCTTCATCGTGAAGCATCCTAAAAAAAAGGGAAAAAGAGGTCCTGACAACGAAACCAATGATGCAACCTAAAATTTATTAGATAACACCCTAGTCATGCTGGCACATCACTAAACCTTTACTGAGTGCTCTCCCGAAGCATGCAAAGGTACCAGGTCCCTCTTTAGGATTGTTGTAGTAGGATGCTACGTGATGAAGGAAGAAACATATAGATTCATAAATAATCCATCATTCTACAATGCATGCTACACTTAGATCTATGAAGGAACAAGCTTTAAACAGTAATCATGATTGAATCAATAACATGCACTACTCAAATACACAGAATGCCACTTAGATTCAGCCAATATCTTCCATATATTAATAAACATAGAAGATCCTTACAATAATTTCAATCTATACCAATGCGCATATGGATCTGACACAATAATTCAGTCATATCCATATATCTCCTTAACTCTATACATCCGTCAAACACATTCTACTATATTACCACTATGTACCTCACATCATATATATAGGGTGGGGACTTTCCCTTCACCACTTATCCATTCTAGAAATAGGTTGTATGCTATTAATAGCCACACGCCGTTCACAAGCATAGCCACACATGCAAGTGTGCTATCCATAGACCTCTTACAGTTAAATAAAGTGTTAATCCTATTCTTAGCTCGTCTCCATGCAAAAAACTTCAATCCATTCCTCCAAAGATAGACAATGCATGACATACACGTCCCTGTGTTGTTGGTGTGTTTGACACACCATCTTCTAAAAATAGGTCTCCATGCTCAAAATCAGCTAAGTCCTAAAAGATGAACTTTCCTTCCACGTGCGGGTCCTTCCTATCCTTCCATGCCCTTGATCCTGGCCTTCTCTCCCACGCGGACTCCTTATGGGTTCTCTAACAAGTATTCTCTGATCAACACATGACTTCTACCCTTGGCACCATCATCCTTCTGATCCGTGTGGGTCCCCGCACTAGTACCAAATTATTCTATGTGCTTGAGGGGGAATTTCAATATAACATGTTGTTTGGCTGACCCTAGATTCATGCTATGGGGTTTGTCACTTCAACCCTTCATGGTTGCCTAAAATTTATACATGAATGACACCCCTACACCATTAAGGTGGATCCTTCACCTTTTAAAAAATGCAATATGCTTTACTGCCCAAATGATTTCCTTGTTCTAGTCACGAAATCTACCACCTCTGACACTTCATCTTCTTCCACTACTGCTACACCTTCCATAACTAGCCCATCTATCCCCACTACTACCGCAACTTCCACAACTAGCCCATCTAACAACCCACCTATTTCACTAGCAACTGATGCCTCATATTCTCTAGATTCGAGTAGCTCATCCATCCCCACTACCCATGTACCAACCGCTGACCTCTTGGTAGGTGTTTTTCAACGCCTTTCCTTGGGAGAATACGACCTATACAACATAAACACTTTCCTTACTCCTCAAGAGTACAAAAGCTTGCACCAACACCCACATAATGATCATCATGTCAGAGAGGTCTTTCCATATGGTCCTCCCCACATTTTTACCAACCTAACATATGGGGGACTAGACACTTCTTCTTATTCTCCCAAACCACCTACCCAAACCCAGAAATTCTAATTTGACTTGTAATACCTCACCAATTGCCACTTCTCCCACAATTTTCTTCATTGATGTGCCTAGAAGGGATTTGGATATGGTCTTTATAAGTAAGGTCGTCATACAGGCATACCTTGCACCACCCAGAAACATAAAGACCATTGTGGAATTGGTTTTTCTTCACAGCCTCCTCCTAAGAAGGCTCACATTACCATCTTCGAAGAAGAGAAACCTTCCCCACCATCCTCACCTATTACACCGACTTCACCCACAAAGTCTATGGATCTAGAATCCATCCCCCCTAATTTTTTTTTTCATTAACACCATTTTATTAGGACCATTGACCTATCAACGTGATGGTGAGGCACCCTCTTCCCTTCCTCTTCTTTATCCATAAATTTTAGATGATGACACACCTTCTATCAATGTCGTTCAATATCAGGATGATGATTCTCTTCTCATATATCTAGGTGTAGATGATTCTTACATTCACCAGTTGTTACCTTTTGAGACACAAACCATGCTGAATGAATAAACCATAGAGGTCAACATTCACATTTAGGACGACCATCAAATTTTAAAGATAGGCAAATCTTTAGATTCTTCCGAACAGGAAGCCTTCACCTCTTTCATTCAAGATCATAACAAGGTTTTTTTTTGGTCTTATGCCAGTATTCCTAGTATTGACCCTAATATCATAGTCCATAATATTGTGACTATTCCTGAAGCCAAAATTGTGAAAGAGAAACTGCGAAAAACACATCCACGCATTTCCCTTTTTTGGAAAGAAGAACTATAACACCTTCTTTCTATTTCCTTTATTCTACCCATTGACTATCCAAAATGGATTTCTAACATTGTTCTTATTACCAAAGTGATAGTGGGACTCCGCATCTGCACAGACTTCCACGACCTTAACCTTTCCTACCTTAAGGATGACTTTCCTCTACCTAGCATCGAAAAAATCATTGATATTACATCCGACCATGAGATGCTATTTCTTATGGATGGATTATTAGGTTATAATCAAATATTAATCACTCTAGAAGATCAACACAAAACTACATTCATCACCCCTTAGGGAAATTTTTGTTATCACATCATGCACTCTGGCTTGAAAAAAATGGTGCAACTATCATCATGCTATGACCTATATATTCCATGATATCATGCATGACATATTGGAAGATTATGTCGATGACCTTCTTAGAAAGTCCAAAAGTCATGACTTATTGATCTGTTCCTAATTGGAGGGCCCATTAATTCCTCTATAACTTGATTTTGATAGAATAAAAAATATTCCTATTGATCTGTTCCTAATTGGAGAAGTTCTGGAACCAAAGGGAAACATTCCAGAACTAACTACGAAAGTTCTGGAGCTAAGTGATGGAGTTTCAAAACCAAGTGATAGTGTTCTAGAGATAAGTGATAGAGTTCCAGAGCTAAGTGTTGGATTTCCGAAGCTAATTTTTGGATTTTTGGAACTAAGCCGCATTCTAACCAATTTCCTCAAAAAGGTGCTGGTTGCTTCACACTTTTCTTATCTGACCAAATATGACCTATTTTATTCCAAAAACTGAATTTCCACACATTTTTTTTAGGAATTATGGAGTTTTTAGATGTTAGAACTAAATAAAACAAAAGATGGAAAACTACATCCTAACTTATACTAGATCAAACAAAAGCCACAAAATGTAGTCAAACTTGATTAAAATGATATCATTCATTGCACATTGATGAGGCATATTTTGGCCTTATCATCTCCCCCACACTTACTTGTTTTTAAGTCTTCTTACAAACTCTATTCTTCAAAACTTGGATTGTGAATTCTACATTCCAACTAACTACTAAGGTCAAACGGTTGAAATTGAATGTCCCAGCGATTCTATTCATAAGTTTTATATCTTGATCCTTCCTCTAGCTTTTTCTACCAATCCTCAAAGTGAGTGGGATCCTAAGGTTCTTTATTCTGCCATGGAGACATGGGTGTAAGAAGGAGAGGATGCCTTATTCTCATACTGATCCACATACCCCTGTGTTTTTCACAAATTTGAGTAATGAGTGTACACAAAGCTCTGGCCCTTTCTAGACTCCATATTAAATTTGTGGGAGATATCATTTCTCTTCTTCTTAATTCTACAGTGAGGAATTCCCATCTCTTCAGGCATCCATCATAAATTTCCTCAAATTTTTTCTCTTCATAATAGGTGAAGGCATAAATACTTTTCTGCAGGATGGTAATATAATGTGCCTTAAATCAACTGTCAAAGACATGAGACCTGAAATGTATAGCAAAGGTAGATGGTTTTCCATAATGAGATCTCATGTAGAGGCCAAATGAACTAGCTTTTAATAAGTGTTCAGTATCCCCCTCTTTCCAAGCTATTTGATTCTGGAGTACAAAAACAAATGCATTCAATTGGATTTCCCCCACATATATATTAATCATGAAGCCTGTATTATTTTCTAACATAAATTTGTAGAGATAAAATTCATAAAGAATATTTTTCTGCTTTGCACTGGTTGAGGAATATGTTGTCACAAATTCTTCTTCATCGTTAACTTCATGTGGAAGGCCACATGAAATCCTTGATAGTTGCCAATGGATAAATTTCTCTTCTAGAAAGAAACTGTGTGAAGGAGAAGGTCTTCTACATGTGAGTAATATTCCACTCATTATACAGATCATCTGTATCTTTGCCAGACATTTAAAATTTTCTTCCTCCATTTTATAGAATTTTTCTTCCCACTCTTTCCTTGTCTTCTTCTCCTCTTCCATCTTGCTTCTTAGTTCCTGATTTGATATTTTGAAATCATTAATCTTTTTGTAGGTATTATCCCATAACTTATTGAGTGGTCAGTAAGTTATCTCTGTTTTTACAATTTGATCCATTGAAGATATTTTTGTCATAACACTCTATTCACTAGCCAATTACAATTCTTTGTCTTTTTCCACCATTTGCTGCTTTACTAATGTCAATTCTTCATTATTATTTGTGAGATGAGTTTTCAATTATTCAATGAGCATTTTTCTATGCTCCAATTTGTGTTTGAGGAAGTTTAATTCCTCATGTTTCTCCCTAATGATAAGTTCTTCTCTAGACAAGAACAGGGCCTGCCTAAATTGTTGTTTTTCTTCTTTTTCTAAGAGTTCCTTAGGGAACAAGCATTGTTCTTCTACCAAAGAGGATTTCCCTTCTAGTTTCCAAGATTCCAATTTTTCTTCCTCATGTGACAATATTACTGAGTCACCCATTTCCTTAAAATCCCGCTCTTCCAATAATTCATCTTCTTTCTCCAACTCATCAGTTTGACTTGGTAGAGGAGGAGACATTGCCATGCTACCCAAAATATCAACAACTTCTTTCTCCAAACCCTACTATACTTCAATATCCACTGGGGTTTCCCTAGACTTCTTATGATTTCTTTTCCTTTTAGGAGTTTCAAAATTTTTACTTCACAGTCTAGCTTGGGTGAACTATCACTATTAGAGATAGGTATTAGTTATTATGGTATTGTTACATGAGAATGAGTTTCTTTTAAATAAATGATAGATTTTGTAGTTTTGATCATCCTTTCAGACCTCCTCCTCTTTGGTACTTTAACCCCACTTATTTACTTGTTTTTCTCATCAGGGGGGTTAATTTCTAAGTTACTTTTAGGAGATAAAGGGGTTGGTATTTCCCTTTTGATAATATCAGGGGTTTTTCTGAACTTATTGAGGATTTTTTCCCATGCTTCCTCCCCATTTTTCTTAGAGAGAAAATGGCGTTGACAAACTAGATGGATTAATCTATGGTGCATGATTGTCCCAACTCCCCAAGAATATCTCTGAGCCATTTTCTGTATGGTTTCAAAGAGGAAACCAGGAAGGTTTACTATATAATCCTATTTTTCTACCCCATACCTAAGATATATCAGCATTTTAAGGACTTCCCTTCCAATAGTCCCATATTGGCCATCGCAAGTCATGTACTTAACTACCCAAAATGATACTCTGTCAAAGGGTTTGGGTAGGCTAGATCTTATGACCCCATTGATGATCTTATTAGTATTATAAATGTACTAGGGTTTAGATTCACCCTCTTGCCTTTAGGTTTCAACCAGTTCTTTTAGGGTTCCCTTTACAGATTTTGGAACATGTACAATTGGTACCCCAGATACATTGCTCATTGTATTAATAGTAAAGGGAATTATAGTGCTTTTAACATTAGTTTTGGAGTGCTCTAAATTTATGAAAAATTCTCTTACCAATTCGTCATTATATTTTGATAATTTCTTCAGAAACTCTAGCCAACCTGCTTGTTGAAAAATAGCTGTTACTTCTCCATCTGCAAAAAGTTGTGTATCATCTTATAGATTTGAATTCTTTTTGATACCCATGGCAAAGAGGATGATTTGAATTATTTCTTCTTTTAAATCATTATTCTTCCTAGAGATAGCTGTAAAACTACTAGATTTGGCTGTGAAACTATTAGATTTGGTTGTGAAACTGCTGGATTTAGCTGTGGAAATTTAAATATAATTCTATTGTTTCTTCCTTGAATTTCTCTGCAACTACTCTCAATTTTTCATTTATTTCAGCTAATTAATAGTTCATTTTTAATATGCCACCACTTTTACTTATTTAGTCGGCATCACCTTCATGATTGTTTCTTTTTAATCATAATGTGCAATAAATGACTCATTATACCATTGAATTAAATCAAGTCTAATCACACATGCAAAATTTTAATTTAACCTTTAATAAGATCAAGACATAATTACCATCCTTGTTGATGTAATCCATCCACCTTGATGACTCGTCATTCCTAAAAAAAGTGAAAAAGAAAAACGGTTAGAAAAGACAACTGGAATTCCAAAGAAATTCCTTTTATTTGAATTAGCCACTTATTGAGGAGACCGACCGCCATTTCTGGTTTTCAATTGGCCTTTTAAGAGATTTTTTTTTGGGGAAGAGAACACCATTTACTGGTTTTCATTCCCTTCCCTTTTTTATTATATATATATATAATATATATATATATATATATATATATATATATATATATATATATATATATATATATATTGGGGAAGAGAACTCCATTTACTAGTTTTCACTTCCTTCCCTTTATTTTGAATCCTTTCATCTGATTACTTGATCATTTTTGGAAGAACTAGGTTCTTCCATATGATCAAATTCCTTATCTGCTTCAATTTTCTTCAAGAATTCATCCTTGGTAGGAGGCTTCCTCTAGAGTTTTAGCATGTGTTCATAAGAATCCTTCTACTTCCATCAATGGGAAGTAGCTGAATAGAGCCATTTCCATATATTTTCTCAATCTGATAAGGTCCTAACCACCTGATTCTCAACTTACCTTTGAATTATTGGTACTTGGAATCAAATAGTAATGTCAAATAACCTATATTGAATTTATTTTCCTTGATATGTGTATCATGCCACTAATTCCTTTGGTCTTGGATTATCTCTTTCTATTGAAGTGTTTCCAATCTTAGCTCATCTAATTCATTGAGTTGTAGAATTCTTTCCTTTTGTATTATATCCAATTCAATACCCAATTTTGCTACTGTCCTCAATGTTTGTAGTTCAAATTCAATGGGTAATAAGGGATTCTTCCCATAGAATAACTCATATGGTGAGAACCCTATTGTAGTCTTCCAAGTTGTGTTATAAGCCCAAAAAGCATCAGGTAGCCTTTTCACTGAATCTCTTCTACTTGCTTCAACTATTTTGGTGAGAATGTTTTCCAATTCCATGTTTTTCACTTCTGCTTATCCATTTGATTGTGGGTGATTAGGAGATGAATTCCTATGATTGATCTGATAGTACATTATGAAGGCATGTATCATATTAGACATGAACTGTGAGCCTTGGTCTAAAACTATACTTCTTGGTGCACCAAACTTCATCATAATTTTGTGCTAAAAGAAATCAACAACTGCATCTTCATTAGCATTTTTTAAAGCCTCCACTTCTACCCACTTTGTTACATAATCAATACATACAAGAATGTGCTCTTTTTCTTATGAAGGAGGACTAAAAGGGCCAAAAAAATCTAGCCCCCACCGTTCAAATGGTTCAATCACTACTTGATGTTGTAAAGGCATTTCACTAGTGAAAGTTGGTTGTCCCATTCTTTGACAAGGGTCACACTACTTAATGTATTTCTTCACATATTTATACATAGATGGCCAATAATAGCCAGTGCCAAGTATTTTGTGGGTTGTTCTTTTCACTAAAAAGTTTCATCCACTTGGTTCATCATGACATGCCTTAAGTATGTCAAAGATTTCATCTTCTCTCACACACCTCCGTAAGACCAAATTAGGACCACATTTAAATAGCATTCCCTTTAACCATTTAAATTGTGCACTATTTTTTATTAATATTTTTATTAATTTCTTAGTAAACGAAGGAGGAAACTTTCCTGTTGCAAGATAATTTTCCATATTAGCAAACCATGGTGTATCAGCTGAAATAGAAAATAATTGTTCATCTAGAAAGTTGTCCTTAACTGGATCTTGCTCCCATGTAGTGGTTAATCTTGACAAGATATCAGCTACCACATTAGATTTACCTAGATTATCCACAATGGTAATATAAAATTATTGTAAAATTAATAACCATATAATTATCCTACCTTCAACCACTGGTTTGTTCATTAAGTATTTAATTGCTGAGTGATATGTATGTACAAATATTTTGTACCCTATAATATAATGTCTGAACTTATTAATTGAATAGATCACAACAAGAAATTATTTTTTAGTGGTGGTGTAATTCTTTTAGTGGGAGTAATATTTTTACTAAGGTAGTAAATAGCATACATTTTCCCTTCTTCATCTTTCTGTCCCAAAACTGCACCAATTGAGTTATTTAAGGCACCTGTTTGGATGTGAAAAGGAATCTACCAATTAGGTCCTCTTAATATTGGGGCAATGATTAATTTTTCTTTAATCATTTCAAAATCATGTTGACATTTTTCATCCCAATGAAATTCACAATCCTTGGTAAGCAAACCAAACATGGGGGCAACAATTTTACTAATTTTTTTGATAAAATGCCTATAGTACCTAACATGTCCTAAGAAGTAGTTGATATCTGTGGGGGTTTGAGGAACAGGAAAGTCTGAAATAATCCTAATTTTTTCTTGGTCAACTTGAATTCCTCTTTTTGAAATGTGGTGTCCTAGTACAATTCCCTCATTAACCATCATCAAACATTTCTCATGACTAAGAGAGAAATGGTGTTGCTCACATATTGTTAATATTCTATCAAAAATTTTCAAGGCATCATCAAATGTTTCTCCATACACAGTAAAATTGTCTATGTCTACCTCCACACAATCATTGGTTAGATCTACAAAAATTGCTAGTACAGTCCTTTGGAAGGTTGCTGGAGCATTATATAGTCCAAATAGTAATACCATGTAGGAAAAGGTACCCCATAGACAAGTAAAAGTAGTTTTTTCCTGATCCTTAGTAACCACCCTGATTTGATTATATCCACCAAAGCCATCCAGGAAGGAAAAGTACTGTTTACCTGAAAGGTTGTCTAAAACTTGATCTATAAATGGTAAGGGAAAATAATATCTAAGTGTAGCTTTATTTAATTCCCTATAATATACACAAATTATCCATTTTCCATTATTTTTAGGCACAATCACAAGAGGATACACCCATTGACTATCTGAAATGGGGTATATAAAGCCTACTTGCAATAGCTTTTCAATTTCCTGCTTGACTATGTCCCTCAAGGATGGGTTGATCCTTCTTTGAGGTTGCCTAACTGGTTTAAAATTTTTAGTATAAATGTGATGGGTATAAATACTTGGATGGATTCCTTTCATGTTTTTATAATCCCAAGAAAAATATCTATTATGACCTTTCAAGACATCAAACAATTTAGCTTCTTGATCATTTTCCAGCCAACTGTTAATGTTTAAAATTTTATGTGGTTGACTCTCAATGATGCAGCTTAGAATTTACTAGATAACACCCTAGACGTGCTGGCACATCACTCAGCCTAGACTGAGCACTCACCCAAAGCACACAAAGGTACCAAGTCCCTCTTTAGGGTTGTTGTATTAGGATGTTAGTGTGATGAAGGAAGAAACATATAGATCCATAACTAATCCATCATTCTACAATGCATTCCATATTCATATTTATGAAAGAACAAGCTTAAACAATAATCATGATTGAATCAAGAACATGCACTACTCAATTACACATAGGAATGACACTTAGGTTTGGCCAATATCTTCCATCTATTAATAAAAACAGAAGATCCTTACAGTAATGGCAATCTATACCGATGCATGCATGGATCTGATACAGTAATCCAATCATATGTGCATATCTCTATACCTCCATACATCCATCTCTCCACCACACTCTACTACTATGTGATTCACATCATATATATAGGGTGGGGAATTTCCCTTCACCACTTATCTATTCCAGAAATAGGCCGCATGCTATTAATAGCCATCTGTCATTTACAGGCATAACCACACATGCAAGTGTGCTATCTATAGACCTCTTACAGTTAACTGGAGTGAAAATCCTATTCTTAGCTTATCTCCATGCAAAACGCTTCAATCCAATCCTCCAAAGATAGACAATGCATGGTGCGCACGTTTCTACATCATTGGTATGTTCCACACACCATCTTCTAAAAATAGGTCTTCATGCTCAAAATTGGCTAAGTCCTAAATGTTGAAATTTCCCTCTACGCGTGGGTTCTTCTTGTCCCTCCACACCCTTAAACATGGTCTGTTTCTCCATGCGAACTTCTTGTGTGAGTTATGTCAAGTGTTCTTTGATCAACATTACACCACACTAATCTCATTGTCACCTCAACAATGGGTATCTCCAAAAATTGAAGTAAAGAATAGAATAATGGAAAGAATAAGAATGAAAGAATGTAGATGAATAAAGAATTTTTATGAGGCAGCCTCTTCTATATCAGTTTGAAGTATCAACTCTAGATACTCCTCCTTTATTTCGGCCTCCAAGGCTTGCCATTCAGCGAGTGCTTGTTCTAATTTTTCTAGAATGTCCACAACAATGGAATCTAATTCATCCCTCACAATCTCCCCTTTTTCATTTTGTAGAACCAACACAAACCTGGACATTGAGGTCATTATTCCTTCTAGAAGATCCATCTTCTATGCAATGAGCTTCCCAAGCTCTTCCAGTTGAGTCTTATGTGGCTCTTGTGCTGCTGCTAGGGCCTCACGCTTCTGCTTAACCATTGAAAATTTTTATATGTGGCCCAATGTCTCATCCTTCATTACTTTTTATACCTCATTGTTTTCTTCTAGGGTCTTTATGCTGATAAGCGCCTCTGGAGCTGTGCAGATGTTCAAAGCCTAGTCTTCTTTCTTCAATACTTCCTATAGCACTTATAACAGCCCCTCATAGGATGTAATCTTTTACATCACTGAATATTTCTCTCGTTATGCCTCTTGTTTTGGATTCCTTGGTGGTGGTATGCGTAGAGGTTCATCTTCAAGTACTAGGTCCACTAACTTTCCTACATAATGTATCATTGAGGGAAATGTTTGTGGTACCTTGGTCTCCAAGTGTGGCCTAGCTCTTATGACATTGTCTCCAATATCCTCTGTGAAGCTGATAAATACTTTTTTCTTCTTATGCACCAAGTCCCTCTCTTGTGTTATACATGCTATCTCTGCATCCTTCATCTTTAGCTCATTGCGTAGTGATCTAATTGTTACAGCTTTTTCTATGTTTCTTCTAGCAACTTCAGCAGAAACCTTCACCAATGCGTTGTTGACCTACTCATCTAACATGACAGTAGGCTTTACTGTCATATGTCTAGCTTGGGGTGCCTTCTTCAACTGTCTTGAAACGCATGAATTTTCACATACATAAGTCAATATCATCCATGTGGGTGTGCATTGACCATGATATTTTCTTTCGAGTGCACACAGTCACCATATCCTCATCCATTAACTCGCATCCAAATAAATGCTTCTGCACTATCGTGCTCTAGAAGCAGGCACATCCAATTTTACCTGCGTCCTCTACATACCCCATGACTGGTGGAATGTGCTCTCCACTCATCCTCTTTGATCTAGGACCCTTGGGAATTGTAGCTTCAAGGTTAGGAGCCTATCCTGTTACATCTTGAGCAGTCACATACATGGATCTGGAGGTTTCCTTTTCTTTTTCTTCTCCATCCTTCATCTCTGCATCTTTTTTCTCTTCCTCATTCTGTGGCTCATCTTCTTTCTCGAGTGGGGTCAGAGATGCATGCTCGCTCTCCCCTGATTCCTCTGCCTCTTTATCCAACTTCAACTTTCTTCTCTTCTTTGGTTCAACAGTCTCCTTGTGTGGAGAGAGATGAGGTGATTTCCTTACTTCTTGTGGGGTTCCACTTTGAATCCTTGTGTGTCTGAATACTTTCTTAAATATGTGCTTCCCCTACTCAACCTCCATATCTTCCTCTTCATCCTATCCCTGAGGTGGAGTGGTCATGCGCTGTGACTCTTCCCTATCATAAGGTTGCTTTCTTCTATGCTCTAAGCCTCCACTATCTTCACGCTCCTCTTCTTCATCCTCTACTTCAACAGTTTCTTTGGGTCTTTGTGCTAGTATGTTTTCCATTGTGTGCTTACCCTTTGGTGGCCTTGGGAGTGTGAATTCATTCTCCACATACTTATTGTTCTCCATCTTGGGCTTCAGCTGAAGATACACTAATGCTGCCCCTACATCTGCTATAGCCAGACTTATTGGCTTAATATTCAACACCTCCAAAATGATCCTCTTGGTATAGGCACTTCTTCTAGGATACACATACTTCTTCCTCAATGTGTGGTAGTCACAGTCTACCTTATCTGCATTGAATACTAGTCGACATGTGTTTGTGAATATGTGAACAGATGCTTAGAAATACCTTGCAATGAATGTGTAAGGAAATTTACACCAAGGGCTACATAATCCATATCTCATTAGGAAGCACGCGATGTAGAAATGCTGATATATAGCAAACTAGACTTGTTTCCCTACTACTGATGGTGGTTCCTTTGGGATGTGCCACTCTTCTCCAAATGCCACACAGAGTCTATCGTACCATTTCTCTACCCTTTGATTTACGTCATATGTCATGGCCCCTTTACATAGGTACTTGCTAAACCTTTCAGCTGGTGACTTATTCTCCATGGGGTATTCCCATACCTTTTATTTTGGCCCGTATGGTACTCCAATTTCCATGAATACTAGTGATAGTAGAACAGCCCCAAAGCTGATATTCCCTCATGTACACGCTTCCTTGACTATTTTCTCTGTAATGTAGCCTGAAATATTATAGAATGCTCCTTCTGACATCTTGATCACAATGTGTAACCACATAGTATATACCTATGACCACCACTCCTAGTCGTTCAACTTTGTAACAAGGTGTGTTGCTACTTGCACAACCAGATAGTTCTTCAATTTTTCTATATCCATACCACACGAACCCTTCAGTTACCCCAACTCCTATCTAGTCTTTAGGATCATGGATTTATTTGTGAGATCATTCTTTATATCCTCTCCTATGGCCTTCAAACATGTAATTGATGAGATAAGCGCAGATGAGATTCTAACTATGCGTCCTGCAAAGTAGAAGAAGTCCTCGTGCACTCTAGTCATGAGCCACTAATACAAGGGCTCATAATTCTCGAAATATGGAAGATCATATAATTGGTAGACCCCAATTCTCTTCAAAATCTTCTCATATGCATCATCATAAATTGGCATGTCATCTGCCTTACGTTTGTTCATCCTTGTAGTGAGAAAGGAATCGAGCTCCTTCTTGTTCTCTGAGGTCCTGTGATTGTATTCGCTCACTTTTCTCTTTCTGATGGGTGAATCCCATTCTTGGCCGATGATGAATCCTTATAGATACTGCATTTATGAAAAACCACTTTTGGGTGCCATCTCTTCCTCCTCGATGACCACCTTCTTCTTTCCTTTTGTTCCTATTGCAGCTACCTTCTTGGGTGCCATTTTTACCTTGCATTCGTCTCCTTTTTAACTCTACAATTTGTGAACCAAAACCTAGCTCGATTCAATTGTGCCTTAGGTGGAAAATTTTTGCCCTAAATCCTCTCCATCTCCTTACTTTGCTCAAATCCTTCATGCATGGTTTCACACCCTTCGCACCTTAACCCAATCACTCGACTCTTTGCACTTAGCTCTTTCCTCAAATTCTCTTAGTCGCAATGGTAAAAATGAATTCACATACCATCCTTATATAATTTTTCAAATTTTGATGCATTTATTACTCCTTCACTTACTAAATATCCTCTCATTCATTGACCAAATTCATTTGTTCTGCACGGTACATCTTCTCACCCTATATATAACTTTCTAATGCGCCTTCCTACCCTCTAGTCACAGACTTCTCTTTAGCACGCACCCTTGCGCCCGAGTACCTCATCACTATACCTTATCCTAGTAGTTATCATGACCTCTGCTTACCTTGTGTTATATTTTCCTTTCATTCATCTCCATCCTTGGTTACTTTTGAGAAGCAATCTTCTTTTGACTTAAAGCACACCCGTAACAGCTTATTCCTTTCACCTTTTAATTCCCATAGTATTTTACTTGGATAACTACAACCACCCCACACTAAAGGTACGTGCAGTCCTCTGTGCATAAAAATCCATCACATATTTATTATCTTCATGTGTGCAAGCATGCTTATTATGCAAGAACAACAACTAAATTGACAAAGCATAACGATAATGAAGGAAATACATTAAGGAAAGAGAAAATGGAAACCTAATATAAATGGCAATATTACCTTATTGCAAACACCAAGAAGACTTATTTATAGTAGGGCTTTAGCCTACTCCTGTTAAACTAACCAGGTAGACATGTTCCATCAAGTGATTCTAACCAAAAAGCACCTGATTCAAGTATGTAAGTGATGACAGATGGCCCCAACCAATGTACTTTGAGCTTGCTTGGATGGTGCAAGAACTTTGAGTCATAAAGAAGTATTATTTTTCCAATCTCAAAATTCTTATCCCTTATGTATCTGTCATGCCATGCTTTATTCCTGGCCTTTTCCTACTTCTAACTCCATCATGCTATGACTCATCGCTCATCTAGTTGAATTGTCTTCTCAATACGCTCTTCTAAAGCCTGATCATCAATTAGACCTCCAACACATGCAATGCACAAAGAAGGTAACATAAATTCTATAGGGAGAATGGTTTCTATGCAAAACACCAATTGAAATGGTGTGGCTTTGTTCAATCTCTTGTAAGTTGTTCTATATGCCCAAAGAACAACTAACACTTTGTCATCCCAATCCTTTCTTCCAACATCACAAATTTTTGTCAAAGTCTGGCTCAAAATCTTGTTGAAAGCCTCAGCAGTTCCATTTTCTTGAGGGTGGTAAGGTGTATTCTTATGGTGGGCAACCATCAACTCATCTAATAGGACCCTTTTGGTTTCATTTAAAAAGTGTGTACCCCTATCACTTGTCAAACTTAAAGGAAATCCATATCTTGTAAGAAAATTCTCCTATAGAAACCTAGCTACTGTAGCTATTGTATAATCCTTCATAGGTTCTACTTCTACCCACCATATGAGATAATAATACAAGTAATGATATAGCACGACCCAGTCTTGCGTGTAACTGGTGAAATAGGTCCTACAAAGTCAATGGCCCATTTCTCAAATGGTTCGGCACTAGTAATTAGTCTCAAAGGCATTTCATCTCTTTGTCTTGGTTTTCCTAGGTGCTGATAATGATCACACACCATACAATATTCTTTACAGTCTTTATACAATGTCTCCCACCATAATCCAACAAGTAGGATCTTCCAGGAAGTCACATCACCTACATGATGGCCTTCTGCAATACCACCATGGCTTCTCCCATAATATCCTTACACTCATGCTCTAATACAAAATGGCATAATACTTCATCTCTACCTAACTTGTAGAGGTCACCACTGATTAACATAAACAGTGCCGTGTGTATAGCAAGTTGTTTCTTTTCTAATGCCTTCATTCCTTTTGGCACTACACTAGTCCGTAGAAAGACAAAAATGTCTTCTAATTCTAATGACACACGTTGTAACCTATATAACTATGCATCTAGCATGATTTCTTCAATTATCTGTACTTCCTCTCCTGAGTTGATTCTTGATAAATGGTCTAGTCTAGAAATACTTTTCCCTGGCTTCACCACAACTATGAAGTCAAAATCTTGAAATAGAAGTACCAATCTTCATATGGGCCCCTGTGAGATGGGATTTTTTACCAAGTACTTCAATGCCATGTGATTTGTATACAACAAAAATGGTGTTGCAAATAATTAATGTCAAAAATTGTGCAATGCATAGATCATTGACAGAGCTTCGCGCTCTGTAGTTGTATAATTTTGTTCAATAGGAGTCAACTTCCTACTAGTAAAACAAATTGGATTATCTACAATACATTATCCTGGTTGAGCTAGCTCAACACCAATGGCCATGCCAGTGGCATCCACATGCACGTGGAATGGTTTGTCCCATGAAGGAAAATGCAGGATAGGCGCGGTAGTAAGTTTCTCTTTCAATGTTTCAAATGTGTGCTGCTATGGTTCTCCCCAATAAAATGTACCTTTCCCCTTCAATAACTCTTCAATGGGTGCAATAAATTTGGCATACCCTTTGATGAATTTTCTATAATATCCTGTATGACCTAAAAATCCACGCACCTCACTTTGACTGGTAGGCGCTTCCAGGCCTAGAATAACTGTAACCTTAGCTAGATCAACCAACAAAGCTTCCTTGCAGATTATATGTCCTAATAGTATTCTAAAAGGTGTAGCAGATATGCACTTCTTGATGTTCAAAGAGATACTTAATTGTCTTCACCGTTCAAACTTTAAGTGTAGATTGTCGCAGTGATCCTTAACAAGCCCATATACTGTCCGATCATTGAGGTAGACCTGTAAGAAGTTGTGAATAAAATATTTGAATGCCTAAACAGCTATCTGTGAGAATAAAACAGGTGCATTTTTAAATCCAAAGGGCATCGCATTATAGGAAAAAATGCCCCATTAAATAGTAAAAGTTGTCTTTGCTTGATCCTCCTGAGAAATCCTAAATTGATGATACCCGAAAAACCCATATATGAAGGAATATATTTCGTGCCATGCAACTCCTAATATTTCCTCAGTAAATGGTGTAGGAAATGGTTCTATTACACATGTGGCATTTAGTTCCCTGTAGTACACACATATTCTAATATGTCCATCCTTCTTGATACAGATCAACATTAGACTAACCCATTTTGACTCATCCAAAGGTCGAATGATTCTAGACTTCAACATTTTATCAATTTCGTCTTTGAATTTTTCACGTAAATTGGGTTTCATTCTATAAGGTCACTTTCTAACTAGGCGTGCACCATCCTTAAGATTTATCTTCATTTCCCCAAGTGATTTATGCATGCCTTTAAGTTCATGATACCCTCGAGGGAATAAGTCATGATAATCTCTTATTAACTCAATGATATTTTCCACCTCTGAGTCTGACTAGTAGTCTCCAATGATGGCCTCCTTAAGCTCATCCTCCGAACCTATATTCACCTTTTTTGTCTTCATGGGTTCGTGATAGGTGTGTGTATCCTTGTTTGCACTATCTAAGACCTCGCGCACCCCTTATGAATGTTTAATATATAGGTTCTCAACTTCCTCATCATCCATGATGTAAACCATCTTTTCTTTTTCTTTCTCAAGGAAAGCACGTTCAAGTAATATGGAGTCCATTTCTTCTTCCCTTTCAAAATGCGTTCCAGACTTTGTCTTACCCAATAATTTTTGAATATGCTCTTCTGCCTTTGCACTATCTCTTATAGTTAAGCACTTGACAAATTTTAATGCTTCTTCCATTAGAGATTTAGTTGAGAAGTAGTCAAAGGTATGGAGCATTCCTACAGTTAGATTTTACCAGTTTCTAGTCTCTTGATGTATTTCTCCATATACATACCAAGCGTGTGCACATCCTTGTAGAGTAGAGTAAAATCTATGCACCTAGAGGGAAGGTGGTAGTGCGTCTTGTCCTACTGTCTAGAGTCTCTCACACTGTTGAATGCAATGCTGAAAAAGTTGATCACCATGATAAGTGCAGATCTACGTAGGTGCATTGTTCCTTACAAAACTAATAGATAAGGTGACTCCAATATCTTCCCATTCTATAAGATTATCTCTATGGACTACCCACCGGCATGTTGCTGTCCTGCATAAGGTATACACTAACATATCTCTTCTCTTAATTTGATCTGTCCACTGTGTTTCCATGGCTTTCAAAAATATAGGAAGATCTTCTCCCTGTGTATACCAAGGTACCGTGCTACCTATCCGTCGAACAGAATGAAGTCCATTCTTATGCGCAACCACACTTTTTAGCTCGTGCCCTACTAATTCATATGTACCATGAGCCCAATTATCACAAGAAATACTCATAGTATCACTAATAGAATGAGAATCCTCCCAATGTAGGATGCATTCCTTTGATGGATAATTGACCTCAGGGTCTTGAATAGAGCGTACATAAATTTTGTTTAAGTCTTCATCACTTAGAGGCTCAACATATGGTGTAGAATTCCCATCTGCCAAAGGTATCACAACCCTTTCCTCTTTGTTATCAAAGCTGCTATACCTGTTATTGAATCTCAAATCAGCATTATTTTCATAACACCATGGGTGTCCAAGCAAGGCTGGAAAATTGTCTACTTCTTCAAGTGATAATACCTCAAAATTGCCAGTGAACTTGGCCCCTTGTATAGTTATAGATGCATCCTTCAAAACTCCTATGGGAGTGGACGTAGTCCTGTTTTCCATAAAAAAACACATTAGATAATGGTTGCAATGGAGGCCTCCCCATTTCTACCCATCCATCTAATGTAAGCACATTTACTTCCGCACCTATATCAATCAAAATATTGCTCATCAACCATCCATCTACAACAACATTCAGGGTAATTTATTTGTCATAGTCAATACTATAAGGATGAAGATTTGCATGCAGGATCTACTATCCATTGTCAATACTTGCGTGCAAAGTGTTCCCTTTTAACCAACTTCCTAATAGTGGAATGATGTTCTCCTGGCTCAACATTTTACACACTTCTCATAGATCATCGATATCTGTTTGGACTATTTTTGATGCTTTCTTCTGCTCTTTTAAGTACTGCATCTCACCCAGAAGATTCCTTAGCACTTCTATGGTATCCTGGTAAACTTCCTTCTAATGAGTAGGATCTGGGTACCTGTTATCAATCAATTTTGACTTCGCAAAATTAATAAAAAAATTTGGAAATTTTGAAAATTTTCAAAATTGTTACTTTGTGTGATTCATCGCTCTCATCGTGATCATCTCATTTTTGTGATCGTTCCAATCTTCATTTTGTCCATTTAGAGCGAGAACTCCTCCTGCCAGGCTTTAAACTGCATTAAAATTGATTATTTAATATTTAATTATTTAATTACTCTTTGTTTGATAAAATTAAATTTTAATGGCTTGGGAGTATTTAATTAAATAAATATCAATTAAAAGTCACTCGACATTTTTTTTTTCCAGGGAAGTAAGCTTGTGCTTCAAATTGCCAGGAATGCCAAATTGGCTTCCCGAGCCCGGATTTCCCCTTTCTTGGCAATTTTGTTTTAATTTCCCGCTTGTGGGATTTTCTCCACCAATTTCCAAATCAATGGATTTGCAAACGGGAAAGAAATATCCCAATTTCCCACTTGGGGAAATTGAACAGAGATGGTCGGCCCACTTTGCCATTCCCATTGGCAATTGGCCATTGCTTTCCCCATTACCCCTGGCACTTAATTCCACTATCCGAGAAGACGGGAAGTTGGATTAATCCTCATAACTTCCTCCATCAAACTTATTGGAAATAGTCATGCTTCCAATTGCTTCTTATTTCTTCTGAAGGACATAATATTTTATCACATCCCACAATATTGTGAATGCCATTGTGAAGAAGAAATACAAGAGAAATTCATGCCAAGAAGGAGGAATATCCATCAAATGTCTACGCAATCTGAAGGAGGATAAGGCAGAAGCTTTCCACGTATAAGAAAGAATTAAAAAAAATAGCAAAGGAGAGAGCTATAAAGAATATAGAAGAATAGTTTTAGAATCCCACGCATGCAAGGGATAAAGAGGTTGAAAGCCAAAGATCCACGCAAGGGAAAGGATGATTTCATAGCCAAACAAGAAAACAATTCCATGTTTCATTACCTTTGCAAGAAAGAGGGGACAATTTACAAATCCCACGCACCCATTAAACAAGATCCCATGCATAGATAGCCATGCCTGCATTGATCTTTAGTTTGAATTCCAACGCAACTAAAAGGATAGTTTTCCACGTGTAAAGAAGAAATTCCACGCGCCCAGCTAAAAGAGGAATCCATGCATTGAAAGAAAAGGAAAAGAAATAAAAAATAATTTCACGTCAAGGAGATAACAAAGACAAGTATCCATGCATAGGCAAAGGGGGAAGCAAAGTGCAAACACAACCCACGCATGAGGAATAAAAAGAGGACAGTCCAAAATAGGACAGTAGAAAGTTTTCAATTCCACACCTTAGGAGGAGAAAAACCCAGCAAGAGCCACACATGCAAAGGAAAAGGAGATTAATCAGTCAAAACCTAGTCCAAATGCCTTCTACCAAGAATAGTCCAAGACCACACGTTGTAGGAGAAAGTAGAAGGCCACGTGGAGGCAAAAATGTGCAGGTTTTAAAAGAAAATTCCAAGATAGAAAAGAGAAGAGGATGTTTCCATCACACGCTGTAGGAGGAGGGTTTCCATGTACTAAGCAAGGAGGGGATGGTTTAAAAAACCCACGCATTGGCCAAAGAGAAGAGGATGTTTCCATCATGTACAGTTTAAAAATCCCACGCAGCCTAAAGGAGTTTGACAACAAAATACTCACGTAAGAAGAGTCCAAGACCACATGGAGAAGGAGAAAGGAAGTTGGAATTTTTTTAAAAAAGATGGTCTTTAAATTCCAATGCATTTTCCAAGGAAGCATCCACACGCCAAGAACAGAAGATCTCTACGCACAACCAAAGAAAATAATAAATTTTACAGAGAAGAACATTAAATATTTACTATTTCTGCCACAAGGAATCACACATTCTCAGGAGGATTCACACATTGACCTATAGATCACACCGAAGAAGTAAATATCAAATTGCAGGATTATTAGAATCAGGTGATTTTCACATACCAAAGAGAAATTTGATTCCAACAAATTTAATCAAAAAATCAGGATATTAAAATCGGGTGATTTTGTTTATTTTAAATTAAAAAATGAAATAAATAACCGTCACCAGAATAAGAAATTGTAACCAGATCAAGTTATTTTCATTATTATTATTATTTTAAAATAATAATAATAATATTATAAAGGAATATATTTTTCTTGCATCGACGGGGTTTCAGAGACTAAGACCTGACCCCGCTTGCGTTGTTTTACATACCTGAGTCATTCTTTTGGAAAATTCATAATGGCTGAAAAATCTAAAGCTGGGGGAGATCAAGGAAGCCAGTGGAGAAATCAAACAAATCTGCCCTGAAGTATGAATTTCAAGGAATTATCCCTTCTAGTTCCATAAAGTCAACATATGATAACATCACTGATACAAATCTGGGTCACATCAACGTGCAACAATTCTGCGAGTGGGTGAAAACTGAAGGCAAAACCATTTACTCAGATAGATTTTACCATAGTGGTCTACCCCAAGCAGTAGCATTTCCTATCTCGGTGCAGTGTCTGGAATTGGTTATTGCTTGTGCAGAGCATTATGACCCTGAGAGACGAGGAATTTTAAAAGATAATCATGATCCTTTCCTCTTAATCACATTAGAGCACATTGAAGAATTTCTCAGCATACCTGACTTTCCTGAGAATGTGGATATCACTTGCCAGTCAGCATAAGAATTTTGGGATGAATAACCCCTGAGATGGAGAAAGACGGTTAACAAGAATTGGTTAGTGACCAAGAGACCTTGAATTGACAGGCTTCCAAAATAACTGTACCACATTGAATTAATGGAAGAAATCGGAGACATGATTACTCTCCTAAGTCGAGTTTTCGGCCTACCTAGTGCTAGGATTTTCCACCCATGGATGTATCAGTTTATCTGTATCATCCTAGAAAAGAAAGAGTTTTTGGATTGGGCCACCATCATTAGTAACACCCATCACAAAAAATTGATAGAAGTTAAGATGACTAGATGCTTCTACATGACATCGTATCTGACTTATGCGATAGCAAGAAGAAATCTATTTTTGGGACTTGAAACGAGAGGAGTCATGGGGCCGTCAAACAATGTTTTTCATTATTACCCTCAACTCACTTTCAAAAAATAGTTCTCACCATTTTAGAAGAGTCAACGATGCATTCACCTTCCGCATGATCCGGAACCTGAATAAGAATACTGAGGAAAGGTTTTCTAAAGAAGCCAAGAGTGTCATTTCCCAATGGGGAACCTAGTTTATTCAATTTTCATCTTTTTCCTACATTCGCATGAGTGGCTTTGCTGGTACCCCATGGAAAATTCCTAAGTACGTTAGTGACAGATGGGCATTAATGGAGCTGGCGCGACAATTATTCCAAGTTCACTGCCTTCTTAGTGACAAGCACCATTCAGGAATTCATTTCCCAATTCAAACTAGGGAATACCAATGTCAAAATATCTTCAGTGTACAACTAATGGAAAAAGAGTTCTCTATCATAACCATCCATCCATATGTGAAGAGAGCCCATTTTGATATCAATGGATATAGGAAAAAGATTCTAGGAGAAAAGTACCAACATAATCCTACCATGGGAGATTTCTGGGCTGCTTGTTCGGGTGAACATGAGGTAAGAAGACGGGAGTACTCTTGCCTAACACTTGCTCAGATCAAGGCCTTCCACAACAAGAACCATCTTGATTCATTCATAAATGATGATGAGGATGTCATTGATTCCTCATATGAAGTCGTTGCCTTTACCCCATTGCCTCAAATCGACTGGACCAAAAGAGATGAATTTTCTCTTGATGGCAAGAACCAACCAATTATTGAAAGAAGCAATCAATTCTAGACCATGTTTTGGGATCACAAAAATTGCCAATAAGAGGGGGCCTCCATTCAACTAAAGTATCTTCTCAATCAACCTCATTACCATCCAATCATACACAACAAGCAAGAAAGGAGTGGTTGCCAAAATCCATTTTGCCAAGTAACATGTCACAAGGAGAAAGATCAAAAGATCCTAACCTTGAGGAAGGAAGAGAGCGTGTGTCTAGATTTTCTACCTAGAGTAGATATTCTTCAACCCACATCGTTAATAGTGCTCAAAAGCTAGTAGAAAATGATCCTCATCCATGCTTCAAACAAGCATCCACTCAGGTGCAGGTAATTCTAATATCAAACACTTCCGAACATGTAGTTCATAAAGGGATTTCCTAAAATATCTTGAATAATCAAGAAGTGGATATTGAGGTTGTTTCTCCTCAAATCGAGGTCGTAGATAAGATTCAAGAAGGATCTCATGATGTTGAGAATAATGAGAATATTGATTCGAGCTTCAAGATTTTGTATGCTGAAATAGTGAATGATACTCCTTCCTGGGTTGATTCCAAAGTAAAGAAAAGGAAAAGAGTTGTCAAGCCAATTGACATTGATTTTGATGCCCTTTCAAACTTTCGAATGACTCCATTCATAAGAAGCCTAAGGTGCTTTGTCGAATAATGGTGGATAATGATGGGAACAAATTTACAGACCTTGCCATTCCACAAGTGGATAAAGAGTGCGATGCTATGACACCTACTGACTATGAAGTTTCTAGACTTAGAATTGGAAGATCTACATTAGAAAGTGATATGGTGATGGCTCAAGATTTAATTGATATCGTGCTAAAGAGACTTGAGAAATACAAGTCTTAAAAATCTCAGCTCAAGGCTGAAAAGAATCAATTGGTGGAAAATGTTCAATATTTGATAAATCCCATATCATCCACCTTCCCAGTACCTGATGCAGTGGCTGCCCCAGATGAAGATACTCTCAATTTTTCAAAGGAAATAAACACATTGGGCCATGTCACTAAAGCTTGGCTTTCAAAGATTCTCGTTTTAGGCCAGGGGATGATCAAGACCACGGTTAAACTTCATGAAGATGTTAGTGCGTATCTTGATCCAATTCTTTCTTTCAAAGAAAATTCTGTTTCTACTATATCAAATTTGGATGAGATATTGCCCAGTTTATAGGAGATGATAATTATGGAATCTTCAGTTTTAGCTATTGAAGGAATTCTCAAATTGGAACATCGAGGGGCACATTTTCTTTTGTGTTTACATCTCAAATCAAGAAAAACACTTCTCGAGGATTCTATGATCCATTATGAAAGCATGTGCAATGAAGCATTCACTTCACTCTCCTTGATTCAATAAATCATGGTTGAGATTCCTTGTAACCTCGTAAATGATCATAATCAAAGGTGTTCATCGGAGTAGGTAGAAGATCAATTTTCACAATTGTTTAAGGACATGTATATTCCCGCCAACAATTTCTCGTCATTTTCCTTAGAGCGGTGTATCAAATTAAATAACTTATTTAAGAACACTCAATCCAAAATTGTTAATTTAAATGATATGCCAAGTAGAATTCTTGAATTGTAGGTATTTTGTGAGGCTATTCTTCGACCAAGTGAACCTCAAAAAGAAGAAAATATGTTTGAAACTTTGGGAAGGTTTAGATCCTTTCAACTGGAAAAAGCGGTAGATCCTAATTTCACCAGCGGTTCAGGGAGTTGATTTTCTTGGTATGTAATGAAGTGGGAGAGTCCATTTCTCATACGCTTGAGATAAGCATACCCCATTTCAATTAATAAGGCACTGGTTATTATTGTATATTTTAAAAGGTGTTATTATTTGTTTTCAGGAAACTATGGATATTTTAAGTAATTTCTATTTTTGAGTTGTCTTTAATAAAGCTGTTGAAAAAGTCAAAGGTCACTTAAGTGCCTTATTTAATGATCATGTAAAACCCTAACTACTTTGTAAGCAACTTTTAGGTTATAAAAGGAAGTGAGGGGCTCATTTGTAAAGGGTGACTTTAAGAGAGGAGAAGAAAATACTTTTTTGTAAGCTTTGTTTCAAGAAGAAACTTTGTGTTCTTTTGTGAAAACATTTTGGAGTTAATGAAATATAAACTTTGTGTCTCATTCATTGTCTCTTGTAACATTTGATGTTCTTATGTTCATTAGATGTTACGTATTTGAAATCTTGCACGCAAATATTATCTTTGATATTATTTTCAATGCTATTAATCGGTTGTTCTAGTTCACAGTGATCAAGCTCTGATTATCTACTTGCTCAGGTGTGTTCCCTTTTACACGTTCTTGTTTAGCTAACTCAAACTCTGATTTACTTGTGTTAGTTATTTGTCTTTATTCTTCATGCAATATTAGGCTCTTTGTTTACCTAAGTCTTGCATGTTATTTCAGTTCATTCCATTTCACTCCTTTCCCTCATTCCATTTCATCTCCCTCATTCACTTTTCTTTCTATTGATGGTCTAAAACACCCCCGACATACAATTTTGAATGCATAGATGTAAATATCGTTTTGGTTTTCAATAAAGGTAGCCGCACGTTCATTGAGGAGAGACTTCATTCCCATACTACTGCATGTCATTTGCATGTGTGAAAATCCACATGCTAATAGTTTTTGGTGACTCCATTGGGGATTTAGGAATCATTAACTAGTGCTTGGTTAAATCTTTATGACTATCCCCTCTGCACAAGCTTTAGTTCTTCAACTGAACCTTGTGCCTGACGAATATTTCCAAGGATACATTTCTGCCAACCTTCGAACAGTAGTTTGGGAAAACTGTGAAAGCTTGTAGTAATTTGTGGCTATTGATAGAGCCATTGACAGAGAAATCTTCATTGAAGACCTTAGAAGAAGAGCACCTGCACTTGTGGCTAGAAGAACTCTTAGACACGTATTGATCATTGTTCACTGACGTGGTCCTCTTCCACCAAGGTAATAATTTGTATGACTATTATAGGTAACCCACCTATCTTGCAACCAAATATTGTTTTTTCATATACTCAAGAAGACATATCATCATATTTGAGGCAAGCTATTTGGGAAAAGCGCACGAGTAACTATTATTTTCATCTCTCCGCATCAGTACTAGATAACAAAGAAGAGAAAGCCACGAGAGTTGCTACAACTATTCAGGCACAAATAGCTCAAGAAAGAGAGCAAAGAGAAAAGGATAGATCCAGTCAAAACATGCCAGTGATCCCTTCACAATAAATATTTCAAATTGGAAGGAAAGAGGATTACGGGAGGAGAAAAAGATAAAGGTCGATCTGATCCCACTTTTGACTTTCAAGTCAAATTTGGTTTCAATTTATCTCCTCCAAAGAATAACACACCTTGTAGATCTGTAAGCCTTGCATCAAGTCCTGAAAGAGCAAGCAAACAAGGAATCACTACCAGTCAGGCACTTGTCCTTGGTCACATTGTTTTACCTTCACATACCACCTTTCCAAAAATGGCAGTCAATGTACCATGGGGAAATGGCATAGGCCCATTAGCCTTACCTGCTTGACATGAACTCCCATGAGGATCAAGAAAGATTCTTACCAATTTGGATGGAGATGGGAAGACATCACCAGATGACCATATTTCTGCCTTTTTCACTGCATGTGCTATTTTTTTGGTAGAATATGAAGATGTTGCTATTCATCTCTTCGTCGAAATATTACATGATGTTGCTGCAGATTGGTTTCATCATTTTCCCAATGGATGTATCACAAATTAAAATGATATGAAAACTAAGTTTGAAAATTGATTCAAGATGGCAGAAGATGAACAAGCTCTTCTTGCCCAACTATCTCAGGTAAAGAAAGAGATAACAGAACCCATGAGGAATTTCATGGCTAAATTCAACAAAATGGTGAACAAAGTTCCCACCGGGATTCGTCCAAACCTTGATGGAAAAAAATGTTTCTTTATTAACACACAACAACCAGAAGTGTGCTATCAGCTGATAAGGGCTAGAGTGGCTACTTTAGAACTTGCTCAATCTTTGGCCATAGAAATTGAAGATGACTTAATCATGGTAGGAAAATTCAAGAAAAATTCCCTCAAAGGAAAGAGTCAAGAAACTCCCAATGCTTCAGAAACTATGCTCACTAAGTTGGCAAATGATGTGCTTGTTTTGAGAAGCAAGTTGCTCAAAGTAGTAAACCTGGTCCTTACAAAGACATCCCGAGAAAAGGATATGTTCCCAAAAAATCCAGGATTTTAGGTGCTCCAATGAGGCTTGATATTGAAGTAGCTCCCGCAACTAATTCAAAATGTGATGTCATTGAAGAACTTGTGATGATGAGATTGAAGCCGTTGAGTTTGATGAGGAAGAGACAGATTCTGAGACATCTAAACCTTAAGTTGAAGATCCCGAGGGGGAAAGTAATAATCATTTCTTTGAGTATCGTTTAGAGGAAGAAGATGAATACGAAGAAATTACAGAAGATATGAATAGTCAATCCTTTGCTATCTTCACGCACTCTCAGAAAAAGGAGCAGGATACCACTAAGGCCGGAGATAAAGAATTTTAAAAGGAAACTCCCAAAGAATCCAAGACAAATGAGGCTCCTAAAGAGTATAAGGTGAATAAGGTTTCAAAGGTCAAGACTATCTTAAAGAAAGGAGGGCCTTTGTTAGATCAATCAGTTGGTAAACCAACTATGAAGAAATATTTTTCTTCCACATCAATGTCAACCAAGCCTGAGGCCAAGGTCAAAAGTGTGCCATCATCAAGTTTGAAAGAAATTATATCTAAGACTTCAAGTACGGTTACTTTACCTAAATTTGATATTATTGATCATATCAATAAAAAAATTTCCATGTCACAGGTAGAGTACTTGAAGTCTAATAAGGATCAACTTGAGAAATTGGTCCAGTTTATCAAAGGTGACTCTATTATTCATTCCTCCAAAGGAATTTTGAAAAATCCTAAATATGGGAAAACTCAAAATATTGTGGCGGCCACTACACCTTCAAATGAAAATACTGAACCTTTCTTTGTGTCCTTTCTGATCAACGAAAGCAAATTAAGTAATTACATTATAGAATCTGGAGCCTCGTATAATGTGATTTTGGCCAAAGTAGCACATGCTCTTGGTTTGACTTGTACGAGAACATTCAGATCATGTTACTCCATGGAAACCAAACAAGTTCCTCTAATCAGGTAGATTAAAGACGCCCAAATGGTTTTAGCCCAATTCCCTCAAAAGTGAGTTAAGGTACCTATTTTAGTTGCTGATATTCCCGCCTCATATGGAATGTTGTTGAGCAGGAAATTTTACAGAGATTTAGGTGGTGAGATTCAAATGGACTGGTCACACGCCATGATTCCTATCAATGGAGAAATGAAAAAGTTTATGCTGGAAGCTCAGGTAAAGTTCACGGTAACTAAAACCGAAGATCCTCACACACAGATCCTTTTCCAAGGCTCAAGTATGGGTAATTATATGATGACTATAGAAATTCATACCCCTAAGATCACTTACAAAGATTCCAATGAGATCTGGAATCTTGAGTTTGATGGAAGTTGTTGCTCAACGGGCTTTAGTGTAGGAGTGGTGCTCATATCTCCAAATGGTGAAATATTTCCTTTTTCCTACAAAATCAAATTTTCAAATACTAATAACATTGCAGAGTATGGGGCATTAATCCTTGGCCTTCAAGCTGTAGAGGAGAAAGGGATCAAAAATTTGGAAGTCTTTGGGGATGTGGAATTGATCGTGAAACAAGTAAGAAATCAATTCCAAGTAAAGAATGATCGTTTGAGACACTATAGAAATAAAGTGTGGGACACAATAGAAGTCTTCGGCACTTTTTCCATAAAATTTGTCCCTCGTGAAAAGAATGACAAAGTAGATTCTTTAGCAGTCTCAGCTTCATTAATGATTCCTCATTCACAATTTGATCAAGTCAAATACACCATTGAAATGGTTTTTAGACCGAGTGTTCCTGACATTGCAAAAAATTGGCAAGTATTTAATGATAATCAACAAATTATTGCCTTCTTGGAAAAGAGAGAAAAATTTGAACAATTGTACTTTAAAGGAAGTGATTCTGCATTTTGGGAATCAACTACCTCACCCATTTAGGAAGGAGTTTAGAATGAAGATCTTGGTGATGGCATCATTCAACTCAAAGGAAATAAAATTCCCAAAGGATTGGTTTCACTTGAAGAAATTTTTGACAAACATGGCAAGTTTATCAAAGAGAAAGAGTAGGTAGGACCTGTGAATTCTGCTGACTATGAGCAAGTTAATATCAGTACCAAGGATAAACCTCACTTGATCAATATTGGTAAGTGTTGCTCACTTGAGGAGAACAAGAAATTCATAAGCCTCCTTACCAAATATTCTGATGTTTTGGCTTATTCATATGAAGAATTGAAGTCTTTCCAACACAGGGAAATGGAGCATGCCATACCCTTGAAGCCTGGTGCAGTTCCATTCAAGCAAAAGTAAACAAAATATAATCCCAAGATTGTAGGGACAATATTTCATGAAGTTCAAAATATGCTAGATGCACAAATAGTGTTTCCTATTCGACATTCGACTTGGATAGCTAATATTGTACCAGTTCGCAATAAAAATGGATAAATTAGGATTTGCATGGATTTCTGCAATCTTAATTAGGCTTTCTTGAAGGATAACTACCCACTGCCAGTCATGGACCATATTTTGCAAGCAGTAACTAGATCAGAAATGCTATCTATGCTAGATGGTTTCTCTGGCTATAATCAGATTGAAGTGGCTAGAGAAGATCAACATAAAACCGCATTCACTACCCCCTGGGGTACATTCGCGTATAGAAGAATGGCCTTCGGTTTGATCAATGCCGGCCTAATTTTTCAAAGGGCCATGGATATGGCATTTGCAGATTATAAAGACAAGATCATTGTGATATACCTAGATGACTTGACAGTGTTCTCCAAGAAATGAGAAGATCACCTAAGGGATTTGGAGAAAAGATTGCAAAGGTGTAGACTTCATAAGATTTCTCTAAATCCAAAAAATTCGGTGTTTGGAGTTACGAAAGGGAAACTCCTAGGTCATATTGTCTCTAAGGAAGGAACTAAGATCAATCCTGAATGCATTCAAGCTATAAAAAATATTTCCTTTCCTACAGTAAGCATGGAGTCCACTCATTCTTCGGGAAGGTGAAATTTTTGAGAAGGTTCGTGCTAGATTTTGCCGAGATGACTAAAGAAATCACTGATATGATGAAAGGAAAAGAATCCTTAAAATTGTCAAAGGAAGGTAAAGAAGCATTTGAGAAAAATCAAGAGTGCTATTACAAAAGCTCCTACATTGGTATGTCCTAATTTTAAAAAGGATTTTATAATTTATTGCTATGCTTCTCCATACACAATCTCTGCCATTTTGACTCAGCACAATCAAGAGGGGATCAAATCTCCTATTGCATTCATGAGTTCTAGATTCAAGAAACATGAACTCAATTACACTCCCCTTGAGAGACATGCGTACACGGTGGTGAGAGCTCTGACACACTTCAGGTATTACGTGTTTAATTCTCACACCAAAGTCTTAGTTCCAGAAACTGCAGTGAAATCAATGCTGACAAAACAAGAGCCACGATCTAAAAGAGGTAATTGGGTCTCCAAGATCCAAGAATATGATTTGGACATCAAGCCTACCAAGTTGGTTTGAGGAAGAGGAATCTACTAACTCATTACAGAGAATGAACCACGAGATAACTCTGAAGAAGAACCAGTTGAAGAAAATTTACCATTGGTAGTTTTTGTCAGTACCACATATGACTAGTATTCTGATATTGCCTACTTTCTCACATATGCTGAGTGTCCAGAGAATCTGACAACTAAGGAGAAATGAGCTATCAAACTAAGAGCTTCCAGGTACGTCATCTAGGATAACACGTTGTTCAAGAAAGGAATTGACAAAATGTTCCTCAGATGTGTTGATAAAGAACAACAACCTAGATTGTTGGAAGATTTCCATAATCATGCTTGTGGTGGTCATTTCTTTGGCCCAGTAACAGCCCATAAAATTTTGAGAGCACATTATTACTGGCCCACTATTTTTTTGATGCTCAGAAATGGGTGACAAAATGTGAATCCTGTCAACAATTTGTTGGAAGACCAAAGTTGGCAGATTTTGCTAGTTGTCATTAAAGAACCCTTTCAACAATGGGGTTTAGATTTCATCAGGGTGTTGAGTCCTAAATATAGTGCTGGTCATACTCACATGCTCACCACAACTGACTACTTTACAAAGTGGGTAGAAGTTATACCAGTGAAACAAACATCTACTGCAGTAATATGTGATTTCATCAAAGAAAATATATTGGTTTGTTATGGAATTCCACACAAGATCATGACAGACAATGCCTCAAATTTTTCTTCTGCAGAGATGATAGGTTTTTGTTATGGGTATGTGATATCTTTGTCTCATTTTTTAGATTACTACCCTCAGGGAAATGGTCAGGCTGAATCCAGTAACAAAAACATCATTACTATTGTGCGCACGTTAGTTAAAGAAAATAAAATAACTTGGCATAAAAATTTATATGACGCATTGTGGGTTGACTGCATAACTCCCAAAAGGAAAATCAGGATGTCTCCATTTCAACTTTTATATGGAATTAATTCTCAAATTCCCGTCCAACTAGAGTTACCAACATTAAAGTTAGCCCAAGAAATTGATGATGAATGCTTCACCAATGCATTAGATAAAAGAATCATGTTCCTAATCAAGCTTGAGGAATAAAGAAGTCAAGTGGCAAAAAGGATCAAGGAGCATCAATCCAAGGTAAAGAAATTGTTTGACCGGGAAACTAGGGAGAGATAATTTCAAATCAATGACTTATTTCTTCTTTGGGACAAAAGACATGAACCGAAAGGAAAGCATGGGAAGTTTGACTCGCTGTGGCTAGGCCCGTTCAAAATAAGACATTTCTGTGGAGATAGTACCTATTACTTGGCATATCCTAATGGAACTCATTTGCCTTTGCCCTACAATGGGCAATATCTCAAGCACTATCAAAATTGAAAACAGGTTGTCCCCCATATGTACATAAGTAATTAGGATTTTGGTTTGTTTGTTTCCTTGTTTTTCGGTCTCCTCTCTTGTGTCACCCCATTATTGTGCCCCGTCATTTTGAGATCATGTTCATGAATATTTTGGTCTAGGTCTGTTGCTACGTCCATGAAGTCCTTGTCCCCAATTAGAGCCAGCTATTATTAGCCAATTTTGACCTCGCAAAATTAATTAAAAAAATGGAAATTTTGAAAATTTTCAAAATTGTTACTTTGTGTGATTCATCACTCTCATCGTGATTGTCTCATTTTTGTGATCGTTACAATCTTCATTTCCTCCATTTCGGGTGAGAACTCCTTCTGCTAGGCTTTAAACTGTGTTAAAATTGATTATTTAATATTTAATTATTTAATTACTCTTTTTTTGATAAAATTAATTTTTAATGGCTTGGAAGTATTTAATTAAATAAATATCAATTAAAAGTAACTCGACAATTTTTTTTTTCCGGGGAAGTAAGCTTGTGCTTCAAATTTCCAGGAATGCCAAATTGGCTTCCTGAGCCTGGATTTCCCCTTTCCTGGAAATTTTGTTTTAATTTCCCGCTTGTGGGATTTTCTCCACCAATTGCCAAATCAATGGATTTTCAAATGGGCAAGAAATCTCCCAATTTCCCATATGGGGAAATTGAACGGAGACTGCCAGCCCACTTTGCCATTTCGATTGGAAATTGGCTGTTGCTTTCCCCATTCCCCCTGGCACTTAATTCCACTACCCGGGAAGACGGGAAGTTGGATTAATCCTCATAAATTCCTCCATCAAACTTGTTGGAAATAGTCGTGTTTCCAATTGCTTCTTATTTCTTCTGAAGGACATAATATTTTATCACATCCCACAATATTGCAAACACCATTGTGAAGAAGAAATACAAGATAAATTCATGCCAGGAAGTAGGAATATCCATCATTTTTCTACACAATCTAAAGGAGGAGCAGGCAGAAGCTTTCCACGCATAAGAAAGAATTAAAAAAAAAGCAAAGGAGAGAGTTGTATAGAATATAGAAGAATAGTTTTAGAATCCCACACATGCAAGGGATAAAGAGGTTGAAAGCCAAAGAGCCTCACAAGGGAAAGGAGGATTTCATAGCCAAACAAGAAAACAATTCCACGTTTCAGTGCCTTTGCAAGAAGGAGGGGATAATTTACAAATCCCACGCACCCATTAAACAAGTTCCCATGCCTGCATTGATCTTTAGTTTGAATTCCAACGCAACTAAAAGGACAGTTTTCCACGTGCAAAGAAGAAATTCCACGTGCCCAGCTAAAAGAGGAATCCATGCATTGAAATAAAAGGAAAAGAAATAAAAAATAATTTCACACCAAGGAGATAGCAAAGACAAGTCTCCACACATAGGCAAAGGGGGCAGAAAAGTGCAAGCACAACCCACACGTGAGGAAGAAAAAGAGGACAGTCCAAAATAGGACAGTAGATAGTTTTCAATTCCACGCCTTGTGAGGAAAAAAACCCAGCAAGAGCCATGCATGTAAAGGAAAAGGATATTAAATCAGTCAAAACACAATCTAAATGCCTTCTACCAAGAACAGTCCAAGACCACATGCTGTAGGAGAAAGTAGAAGGCCACGTGGAGGAAAAAATGTGCAGGTTTTAAAAGAACAGTCCAAAATAGCAAAGAGAAGAGGATGTTTCCATCACACACTGTAGGAGGAGGGTTTCCATGTGCTAAGCAAGGAGGGGACAATTTAAAAAACCCATGCATTGGCCAAAGAGAAGAGGACGTTTCCATCACGCATAGTTCAAAAATCCCATGCAGCCTGAAGGAGTTTGATAGCAAAATACTCACGTAAGAAGAGTCCAAGACCACATGGAGAAGGAGAAAGGAAGTTGGAATTTTTTTTTAAAAAGAGGGTCTTTAAATTCCAACACATTTTCCAAGGAAGCAACCACATGCCAAGAATAGAAGATCTCTACGCACAACTAAAGAAAATAATAAATTTTACAGAGAAGAACATTAAATATTTCCTATTTCTGCCACAAGAAATCACACGTTCTCAGGAGGATTCACGCATTGACCTATAGATCACACCAAAGAATTAAATATCAAATTGTGGGATTATTAGAATCGGGTGATTTTCACATACCAAAGAGAAATTTGATTCCAACAAATTTAATAAAAAAATTGGGATATTAAAATTGGGTGATTTTTTTATTTTAAATTTAAAAAAATAATCGTCACCAGAATTAGAAATTGTAATCCGATCAAGTTATTGTCATTATTATTATTATTTTATAATAATAATAATAATATTATAATGGAACATATTTTTCTTGCATCAATGGGGTTTTGGAGACTGAGACCCGACCCCACTTGCATTGTTTTACGTGCCTGAGTCATTAGTCTGGAAAATTCATAATGGCTGAAAAATCCAAATCTGCAGGGAGATTGAGGAATCCAGTGGAGAAATCAAACAAATCTACCCTAAAGTATGAATTTCAAGGAATTATCCCTCCCAGTTCCATTAAGTAAACATATGACAACATCACTGATACAAATCTGGGTCACATCAACGTGCAACAGTTATGCAAGCGGGTGAAAAATGAAGGCAAAACCATTTTCTCATATAGACTTTACTATAGTGGTCTACCCCAAGCAACAACATTTCCTATCTCGGTGCAGTGTTCGGAATTGGTTATTGCTTGCGTGTAGCATTATGACCCTAAGAGATGAGGAATTTTTAAAGATAATCACGAGCCTTTCCTCTTCATCACACCAGAGCACATTGAAGAATTACTCAACATACCTGACTTTCCTGAGAATGTGGATATCACTCTCCAGTCAGCAAAAGAATTTTGGGATGAAGAACCCCTGAGATGGAGCAAGATGGTTAACAACAACTGGTTAGTGACCAAGAGACCTCAAATTGATAGGATTCATAAAGAACTATATCGCATTGAGTTTTTGGAAGAAATCAGAGACATGATTACTCTCCTAAGTTGAGTTTTCGGCTTACCTTCTCCTAGGATTTTCCACCCATGGATGTATCAGTTTATCTGTATCATCCTAACCAAGAAAGAGTTTGTGGATTGGGCCACCATCATCAGTAACACCCTTCACAAATAATTGATAGAAGTTAATATGATTGGATGCTTCTACATGACATCATATTTGACTTATGCGGTAACAAGAAGAAAGCTATTTTTAGGACTTGAAACGAGAAGAGTCATGGGGCCATCGAACAATGTTTTTCATTATTACCCTCAACTCAATTTCAAAAAATAGTTCTCACCATTTTAGAAGAGTCAACGATGCATTCACCTTCCGTGTGATCCAGAACCTGAATTGGAATATTGAGGAAAGGTTTTCTAAAGAAGCCATGAGTGTCATTTCCCAATGGGGAGCTTGGTTTATTCAATTTTCATCTTTTTCCTACATTCGCGTGAGTGGATTTGCTAGTACCCCATGGAAAATTCCTAAGTATGTCAGTGAAAGATGGGCATTAATGGAGCTGGTGCGACAATTATTCCAAGTTCACTACCTTCTTAGTGACAAACACCATTTAGGAATTCATTTCCCAATTCAAATCGGGGAATACCAATGTCCAAATCTTTTCAGTGCACAACTCATGGAAAAATAGTTCGCTCTCATAACTATCCATCCATATGTGAAGATAGCCCAATTTGATATCAATGGATATATGCAAAAGATTTTGGGAGAAAAGTACCAAGATAATCCTACCATGGAAGATTTCTGGGCTACTTGTTCGGATGAACATGAGGTAAGAAGACGAGAGTACTCTCATGTAACACTTGCTCAAATCAAGGCCTTCCGCATCAAGAGCCCTCCCGATTCATTCATAAATGATGATGAGGATTTCATTGATTCCTCATATGATGCCGTTGCCTTTACCCCATTGCCTCGAATCGACTGGACCAAAAGAGATGAATTTTCTCTTGATGGCAAGAACCAACCAATTATTGAAAGAAGCATATCTTGGTATGACAAAGAACTTTCCAAATTGCAATCAATTCTAGATCATGTTTTGGGATGACAAAAATTGCCAATAAGAGGGGGCCTCCATTCAACCAAAGTATCTTCTTGATCAACCTCATTACCATCCAATCATACACAACAAGCAAAAAAGGAGTGGTTGCCAAAATCCATTTCTCCAAGTAACGTGTCACAAGGAGAAAGATCAAAATATCCTAACCTTGAGGAAGGAAGAGAGTGTGTGTCTAGATTTTCTACCTAGAGTAGATATTATTCAACCGACATCATTAATAGTTCTCAAAAGCTAGTAGTAAATGATCCTTAGCCATGCTTCAAACAAGCATCCACTCAGGTGTAGGTAATTCTAATATCAAACACTTTAGAACATGTAGTTCATAAAAGGATATCCTAAAATATCCTAAATAATCAGGAACTGGATATTGAGGTTGTTTCTCCTCAAATTGAGGTTGTAGATAGGATTCAAGCAGGATCTCATGATGTTGAGAATAATGAGAATATTGATTCGAGCTTCAAGATTTTGTATACTGAAATAGTGAATGATACTCCTTCCTGGGTTGATTCCAAAGTAAAGAAAAGGAAGAGAGTTGTCAAGCCAATTGACATTGATTTTGATGCCCTTTTCAAACTTTCGAATGACGCCATTCCTAAGAAGCCTAAGGTGCTGTTAGTGCAAAATCACAGCACCCCTGGATGTTGATCAGATTTCTAGATTGATCATACTAGCATCAAGTGTGATAGCATAACATTGAATCCTTTCTCCAAGTGTGGGACTTGCAGAAATGAGAAAGGAATCTCCAGAGAAGGCTGGTTCCTATTCCTCTGTTCAGATGCACACAAAAACGCAGAGGGTTTACTCAAGACCTAATCTAACTTGCCAAGGAGACAGGGAGAGAGAGATGCATAAAAATAAACCTAAGCTAACAGAGGTGATGCACCAAGGAATGAAGAACACTTGTCTTGCTAATAAACACAGACCATTCAAATGTGATGCAAGATCATGCACAGATAACAAAACTTGTAGTGAAAGACCAGGAGGATGCAAATAAACACAGAGAGGGTTGAGAATCATCCACATATATGCATTACTTGCTCCAAAGATTGATACAATACACTACAGAATGCCAAAAGGTAGAGTCGCATTACAGTTTTAAATGGGAGGTTCAAACTCCACAAATTCACCTGATAAAGAGAAGAAGGGAGGAGCAAAACAGGAATGTTCGACCTTTTGAAAGAAGCCCCTCTTTACAATATATAGGAAGAATGAGAGAGGGAAGAGAGAGGAAATCCAGATCTACCCCAACCACTTCTAGGTTGCATTTAACTCATTTCATTATGGCAGAAGTGGCGAATCCTGGCAAAACGACAGACTGTCTAGCAGAAACGGCGAACTGTCTGTTGTATTAAAGCTGGTTGTTGAAACGTCAGTTCTGGCTATTACCACGTGTCAGAGACGTTTCCTGATTTTCTCTCTCCAAACTGAACCAAAATGCTAGATTGACCCTGTAATCGTGTAGATAATTTTGCCAGCTTTCCATTGATATAAAGAACATGAACATCCGAGTTCTGGATCGAAAGATATGGCGATCTGAAGATTTAGGGCAAAAACAGGCAAAAACGGGTCGGCGGGAAAATATTTGAACTTTCCCCGCGCTCTGCCACTTGGATGACACGTGTTAGGCCCTTAAAATTTCTCCTCCACCTTTCCATGGGGTTTCCTTTGAAATTTCCTTGTGGGCCCTTAAACTTGGACACGTGGCACTATTTCATTGGTTCGGGTCTGAGGGGCGCACTTGGCAACTTTCAACCTTTTGACATGTGGCACGTTTTGATTCGTTGGTGGCCCTTTCAGCTCTTCACGTCCCACGCGTACTTTTGTCCCGGATGTCCCAAACTGCCTGGGACAAAAATCTCTGAACCACCCGATTCGGGCTTCCTTGTTCCTCTTTGACCTAAAGACACGTGGCAGGATCCCATTCACTCTCGGCTCTTTGAGCTCTCCGCGTCCCACGCGTACTTTTAGCCCAGATGTCCCGGACTGTCTGGGACAAACTTCTCTGGCCCGCTCAAAATGGACTGACTTGCACCAAACCGGCCGATCCGCGTCCTCCGCGTACCTTTGGCCCAGATGTCCCAAACAAAACTTGGCAATTTTTCCCACTTTCGGCCGGTTCGCCCTTTCATGTCCCGCACGTCCCGACGTCCCAATTGCTGTGTGGACCACCTGGCGGCTTTTCGGCCGATTCGCGCCCCGATGTCCCAACTGTCCCAGCTGCTGCGAGGACTAGGACTTAGCCAATTTTTTACAATTTCTTCAGCTTCAAGCTTGTTTTGCATGTTATCAAAATTACCCTGGGGGGTGAATTTTGGATAACAATTTGGCGACTCAGCGGGGTCATCTGCCTACTGGATGAAGATCAGTGACCTTTTAGTGATCCATTGGGCATGGGGTCATAAGCAATAACCTGAAACCAACCTGATATCTGATCCCGAGCCTGATACTGCAACTCCTTCTCCGAGAGCACGCTGAACTGTAGAAATCCAACCTAGGAGCAACAAAACCTGTGCCAAAGCACTTAGGGAAAAGAAACCTAACTACAACAAGGCAATGTGCATACGCACTTGAAGGAATGAAAATCTAATCTAATATTTACAAGGTGGTAAATTTCTTTCTAGAAGCAACGCTTGAGATAGATTTCATTGACTGGAATCTACAGTTCTTCACCGTCCAATGAGGCCAATTAGAAAGCATTGTTGTTCTTGCACTTCGTGACCATGTATGGGCCACTCCAAATGGCATCAAATTTTGAATGCCTTCCCGGTTTTGCTCTATCCACATCCCATTTCAACACTAGATCTCCAACTCGGAAGGATCTATCCTTGGCCTTCCTATCAAAGGTCTTCTTGATCAAAGCTTGATCCTTTTCCATTGCTTGGGATGCCTGATTTCTGATCTCTTGCAGCTCCATCAACTCTGCATACCTCACCTCCATGGGCTCAAACTCTAGCAACTCCAGCTGCTTCATGAGTTCCAATGTTGGCAACTCAAGTGACATGGGCAAGATTGCTTCTCTTCCATAGACAAGCCTGAATGGAGAGTTACCTGTGGATCTCTTGGGAGTTATCCTATCAGCCCACAAGGCTGATTTCAGTTTGGTATGCCAAGACCTCTGATTCTCATCAAGAGTCCTCCTAATGATCCTCAACAAGTTCTTGTTTGTAGACTCGGCCTGGCCATTACCTTGAGGGTAATAGTTTGATGAAGTGCTTAGGTAGATCCCATTCTTGATAGCCCACTCAGTCACCTTAGATCTCATGAATGCCAATGCATTATCAGAGATTATTGTAGCAGGTACACCAAATCTGGTTGTTATCCCCTCATAAAAGTCCAAGATGCTAGACTCATTTGCCTCTTTGAGTGCTACTGCTTCTGTCCATCTGGTGAAGTAGTCCGTGGCTGTCAAAATCCATTTGTGCCCTTGGCTTGAATTGGGATTAATGACTCCAATGAAGTCCAAACCCCATTGCATGAATGGCTGGTCAACTGAGATTGGATGTAATGGAAGGGCAGCAAGTCTCTCTTTTCCTGTGAAGAATGCACAATTCTTACACCTCTTGATCCATGCATAGCAATCACTGAAGATTTTAGGCCAATAATAACCAGCCTTCATGATTTTTAGAGCTGTCACTCTTAGTGCAAAATGACCACCAGCTGGTCCACCATGGAACTCTTCCAACACCCTTTGAATCTGATTTGTGCTAATGCACCTCAGCAGCACTCCATTCACATCTTTCTTGAACAAAACTCCATCAACAATGGCATATGGGACAGCCTGCAATCTGAAGTGTCTCCTTTGGGTCTTGTTCATCTCCGGAGGGCATAGGCCTATGCCTAGGAAGTGTATAATACCTTGGGTCTAGCAAGGAGTGGGGGAAGCATTGTCTTCTCCTTGATTGCCACTTGGCTCATGGCTGTCCTGGACTGTCAAAACAGCCTCTTCCTCATTGCATACTTCTTTTTGCTTCCCCAAAACCAGCTGCTCACACAATCCTTTCCCTCTTACCAGCTTGGTGATCTTGATCTCAATGTCATACTCCATGACACAGGTGATCCAACCTACCCTTTTCTCATTCAAATCCTTGTTGAGGAGGAAGTCCTTAACCCCAGCATGTGAGACTAGCAACTGGACCTTGTTGTTTGAGATTAAATGCTTGAATTTCTTTAAGCTTCTGATTACTGCAAGTACATGCTTCTCAATAAAAGAGTACCTCATCTCATATTCATCTAGGCTCCGATTGAAGAAGGCAATTGGCTGCTCATCATTATCCTTGTTCTGCTGTACCAAAATGGCAGAAATAGAGTCATTACCTCCAAATGCATAGAGGATGAAATCCTTGGAGAAGTCTAGGTTGATGAGAGTTGGTGCTTGAGAGATGGTTTCTTTGATTGCTTCAAAACTCTCCTTGCCTTCTACTGTCCACTTGAAAGCCATGTTCTTCTTTAACATTTTGGTGATGGTCTTGACAAGGGCTGCAAAATCTGGGACAAACCTACAGACAAAATTGATCCTTCCCAAGAAGCTTTGAAGAGCCTTCTTGTGACTTGGCAACGGTAGTGCTCTTATGGCTTCAACCCTCGCTGTGATCAATTGCTAATCCTTCTTTGGAGACAATATGGCCAAGGAGCTTTCCTTCATGTGCAAGAAAGATACACTTCTTAGGATTCAAAGACACTCCAAATCTCCTGCACCTCGTGAAGACTTGTCTCAAATGAGAGAGGTGGTCTACTGCATTTTTGGAAAAAACAGTGATGTCATCAAGGTAAATCAGCACCACGTTGTTAATCAAACCTTTGAATGCCATGTCCATTGCCCTTTGGAAGGTAGCACCAGCGTTGGACAGCCCAAATGGCATTTTCCTGTATGCAAAAGTTCCCCATTTGGTTGTGAAGGCTGTCTTGAATTGGTCCTCTTCCTTCACCATAATCTGATTGTAGCCTGAGTAGCCATCAAGTAGTGAAAACCTCTCGGAGCCAACCACAACTTGCAAGATTTGCTCCATGGAAGGGAGTGGGTAATGGTCCTTGAGAGAGGCTCTATTCAAGTCTCTGAAGTCAACACACAATCTGATCTCTCCACTCTTCTTTCTGACTGGAACTAAGTTGGCAACCCAACTAGAATGCTTGATTGGGAATATGATCCTTGACTCAATCAGCTTGTCCAATTCTTTCCTCATGAGAGGCTCCATGTGTGGATTGACTGGTCTTTGTTTCTACCTGACAGGCTTAGTATTTGGATCCAATTTGATGGTATGTTGAGCTAAGTTAGGATTGAAACCTTTCAAGTCTTCATAGTTCCAAGCAAACATGTCAGGGAACTATTGACACAGCTGTATGAACTCATACCTTTCTTGTTCAGTTGTTATTCTTCCCATTTGCAATGGTTTGTTCTCTTCTACCAAGATGGACATTGAGTCCTCTCTCTTGACCTAGATGTTTGCTTTCTCCTTTCTAAACTGATCATTGGGGTTAAAAATGGACTCCAAAGTGATAAGTCCCTTGGGCAGCTTGTTAGTTCTCAGCTGTACCACTTGGTCACCATACTGCTGTTCCAATTTTTCTTGATTCTTGGCTGAGAACTCAGCTTCTTCTTGCAAGAAATGGATGATTTGCTGGTCATTCTCAAACACTTACCAACTGACATTGTTATCTGGCACTGAAGGCCTCACAATCACGTGGATGTTTGGCTGTACCTTGTCTTGTTGAATGCTTTCCACAATGTCAAAGGCTGCCCCTACTACTGCAAGCCTGTCAGCAGCTTGATTCTCTTTCCTAGGAATGGATTTGATGCCAAAACCCTCAAAATCTTCCATGAGGTCCCACACCCTGTTCTTGTAGCACTTGAGTAGATCATTCTTGGTAGCATGCTGTCCCTTGACCTGATTTACAATCAATTCACTGTCCCCAAAGACTTGCAAGTTCTTTATTTTCTTCTTGATTGCCCAATGCATCCCTTGCACCAAGGCTTCATATTCGGCAGCGTTATTGGAGCATGCAAACTGAAATCTAAAAGCTGAATAGTACTTTACTCCTTGAGGTGAAACAAGCATGGCTCCACCTCCTGCACCTTGTCTACTCCTTGATCCATCAAAAAATAGCTGCCATATCTCGTTGTCATCCTTTTGATTTGGCTCAGTGATGCTAGGAATAGGTTGATTTTGTTCGTGTATACAATAGACCCCTAGCTCAGATTCTTCCACTTCCTGATAAGGATCAAATGCATGTATCTTGTTTGCCCATTCATCAAGAGTTAGATCCGGGATGCTTCCAACCTTGGTGTCGGCCTCATCAGTGCTTGGGTGGTCTTCTTGATCAAATGTCGAACAATTGGCGTTGATCTGACTTGGAGTGTAAGGCTCAATGTGAAAGTTTGCAATAGGTTCTAACCTGATTGTAGCCTTAGTTCCATACCTCGTTCTGAACAGCATGTGTGACCAATCAGCAGACAAATATCCTCCAATCTTGGTTGTAAAGTCCCTTGACAAGCAAAGGGCAAGTGGTGGGAGGTCTATGACTGACACATCTTGTAAAAAAACAACATTTGGACATGCATGCAAGGTAAGACTCAAGTTTTTAATCACTCCAACTGTTGCTATTGTTGTCCCATCTAGCTGCACTACCCCTTTGGATATTGTTTCATACTGGAGCCCTAGCTGATCAACTATTTGTTTAGGCATTACTGAGCTACTTGCCCCAGAGTCTATCATGCAATTGTGCACTAGCTGATTTCCAATGATCAATGAAACATAGAAAGGAGGGGGTTTCAACATTTTACCTTGCTGTCCTCCATGATTTCCCTCAGGCTGGGCAGCATTTGTAAGTACCTTCTCTTGCCTTGGGACCTGTTGATTTGAAGTTGACCAGTCCTTCATGGCAGCTTGTAGCAGATCTCTTTGGCCTGGGATAGATAGGGATTCCCACATTGATATATTGACGTTTGTCTTCTTCATCTGATCAATGATGTTGAATGGGGATGAAGTATCCCTTTGCTGTCCCTTGGTTTGCACATTCACTCCTTGCACGTGGGCAGCAACAACTGGTATTTGAGTTGGCCTAGGAGCTATTCTTGGCTGCCCTTGTGCATTTGAAATTGGATTTTGCTTGCCAATCATTTGTGGAGCCATGGAAGGTTGTGGATTAGTTGGGGCTAATGGCTGTTCTTCACCCAAATTCCTCCTTTTTGACCTTGTGTTGGCTGCAACACCTTGAGAAACTTCCTGGTTCATGCCACAAAAATCCTCTGCTTGCCAATTTACCAATGTGGTGTCATTTGGGGCTGATTGTTGTTGGAATGTTTCTTGTTGTTGGCTGTTTTCTTGACTGCTCTCACCCTCCACACCAGTAGTTGTCACCATTAATGCTTGAGTCAAAGCACCATTGAAGCACATGGATTGATTATGAGGCTCATTGCATGGAAAACACCAATCGTACTCCTGGGCAATGTTGTTTTGTGTTGGCACCAATGCCTTAGAGGTAGATATGGCATTTGGATTATAGGGCTGAAATGGTCTATTGGCAGGAGGCCTTGTTTGATTCATATTTGCAACTGGATTAGGTGGCCTTTGTGGTTGGTATGGCTACCTTTTAGGCTGAGCTTGGGGTTGATAAGAAGGTCTAAAACCTTGGGCCTGCTGCCTTTTGAGAGTAACCAGCTCATTGCCTAGGTTTTGCAATTGCTTCATGACTTCTTGAAGCTCATTTGGGGCACTTGGAGATGAAGTGGAAGCTTCATTTGAACTCTGATTTCTAGGAGTGGGAGAAGGAGCCAAATTAGGTGCTTGATTGGTGTTTGGACTCTCTAAACTTGGAAATAATGGCATGGGAGGTCTAGGGGCAAGTTTGCCAGCTTGGATCAAACAATTTTCAGCCCTAATGGCAATGTTGTAAGCCATAGGGATAGTTATGCCTCCCATGGACTGAATCAACATAGAAATATCAGAATTTAGAGCTTTGAGATAGTAGAGAAAAGCACCTTCTGCCGTTGGCCTGACTGCCACTGGAATTCTTTCCCAAGTCTTTTGAAATCTGAAGTTGAAATCGGTCAGCTGTTCATTGGGAGCTCTCTTGATGGTTGTCAGCTGCTCCAAAAGAGACAAGTTGTCTCCCTTTTCTCCAAATTGCTCATGAAGTGCTATACACAGCTGATTCCAATTTGTGATAGAACCAGCTCCAAGGCTCCTAAACCATTGCAATGCTTTACCCTTGAATGAAGACGCTAGCAACTTGACAGCCACTTGCATCTCATTGATTTCATGGATTGCACAAAGGTTAGCAATATCTTTAACATGATCACCTGGAGTAGTCTGATTTTCTCCAGTGAAGTAGGGAATGTTCTTCAAGGCTGCAATAGGAATTGGATGTTGTGCATTGAGGGCAAGTGGGCTGCTGCCTATGAAGTTGACATAGGGGTTGTTTTGTGCCATTCTAATTGGTCTTAAAACCCTTGTATACTGAATGAAAGGCCTATCAGGTGGAGGAGTTGAGAGAGTTCTGTTTGGTGGAGATGGAGACCTTTGAATCCTTCTTCCTCTTTGCCTTCTTCTTGGAGATAATTGCAGGTATTCAAACAACACTTCTTCTTCTCCAACTCTTGACCTTGTGGTGACTCTTCTCATGAGTTTTCAGGCCTACACTGCTGAAACCAGTTGATTCTTCCCCTTGGAGTCGCCAGATATGCAAATAATAGCTCTTTTCAAGCAAGAAAATTGCAGCAGATGCACATCAACTTTGCTGTAATAAAAATGAGACCTCTAGGGTCCCACCGGGCGTGCCAAAACTGTTAGTGCAAAATCACAGCACCCCTGGATGTTGATCAGATTTCTAGGTTGATCATACTAGCATCCAGTGTGATTGCATAACATTGAATCCTTTCTCCAAGTGTGGGACTTGCAGAAACGAGAAAGGAATCTCCAGAGAAGGCTGGTTCCTATTCCTCTGTTCAGATGCACACAAAAACATAGAGGGTTTACTCAAGACCTAATCTAACTTGCCAAGGAGACAGGGAGAGAGAGATGCATAAAAATAAACCTAAGCTAACAGAGGTGATGCACCGAGGAATGAAGAACACCTGTCTTGCTAATAAACACAGACCATTCAAATGTGATGCAAGATCATGCACAGATAACAAAACTTGCAGTGAAAGACCAGGAGGATGCAAATAAACACAGAGAGGGTTGAGAATCATCCACATATATGCATTACTTGCTCCAAAGATTGATACAATACACTACAAAATGCCAAAAGGTAGAGTCGCATTACAGTTTTAAATGGGAGGTTCGAACTCCACAAATTCACCTGATAAAGAGAAGAAGGGAGGAGCAAAACAGGAATGTTCGACCTTTTGAAAGAAGCCCCTCTTTACAATATATAGGAAGAATGAGAGAGGGAAGAGAGAGGAAATCCAGATCTACCCCAACCACTTCTAGGTTGCATTTAACTCATTTCATTATGGCAGAAGCGGCGAATCCTGGCAAAACGGTGGACTGTCTAGCAGAAACGGCGAACTGTCTGTTGTATTAAAGCTGGTTGTTGAAACGTCCAGTTCTGGCTATTACCACGAGTCAGAGACGTTTCCTGATTTTCTCTCTCCAAACTGAACCAAAATGCCAGATTGACCCTGGAATCATGTAGAGAATTTCACCAGCTTTCCATTGATATAAAGAACGTGAACATCCGAGTTCTGGATCGAAAGATATGGCGATCTGAAGATTTAGGGCAAAAACAGGCAAAAACGGGTCGGCGGGAAAATATTTGAACTTTCCCCGCGCTCTGCCACTTGGATGACACGTGTCGGGTTCTGATTCACTGAGTAATTCTCTCTCCTCCACCTTTCCATGGGGTTTCCTTTGAAATTTCCTTGTGGGCCCTTAAACTTGGACACGTGGCACTATTTCATTGGTTCGGGTCTGAGGGGCGCACTTGGCAACTTTCAACCTTTTGACACGTGGCACATTTTGATTCGTTGGCGGCCCTTTCAGCTCTTCGCGTCCCGCGCATACTTTTGTCCTGGATGTCCCGAATTTCCTAGGACAAAAATCTCTGAACCGCCCGATTCGGGCTTCGTTGTTCCTCTTTGACCTGAAGACACGTGGCAGGATCCCATTTGCTCTCAGCTCTTTTGGCTATCCACGTCCCGCGCGTACTTTTGGCCCAAATGTCCTAGACTGTCTGGGACAAAATTCTCCAGCCTGCCCGAAATGGACTGACTTGCGCCAAACCGGCCGATCCGCGTCCTCCGCGTACCTTTGGCCCGGATGTCCCAAACAAAACTTGGCGATTTTTCCCACTTTCGGCCAGTTCACCCTTTCACGTCCCGCGCGTCCCGACGTCCCAATTGCTGCGTGGACCACCTGGAGGCTTTTCAGCCGATTCGCGCCCTGATGTCCCAACTGTCCCAGCTGCTGCGAGGACTAGGACTTAGCCGATTTTTTGCAATTTCTTCGGCTTCAAGCTTGTTTTGCATGTTATCAAAATTACCCTGGGGGGGCCATGTCACTAAAACTTGGCTTTCAGAGATTCTTGTTTTAGGCCAGGGGATGATCAAGACCACGGTTAAACTTCATGAAGATGTCAATGCGTATCTTGATCCAATTCTTTCTTTCAAAGAGACTTTTGTTTCCACTATATCAAATTTGGATCAGATATTGCCCAGTTTACAGGAGATGACAAGTATGGAATCTTTAGTTTTAGCTATTGAAGAAATTATCGAATTTGAACATCGAGGGACACATTATCTTTGGTGTCTACATCTCAAATCAATAAAAATGCTTCTCAAGGATTCTATGATCCATTATGGAAGCATGTGCAATGAAGCCTTCACTTCACTCTCCTTGATTTAAGAATTCATTGTTGAGATTCCTTGTAACCTTGTAAATGAGCATAATCAAAGGTGTTCATCGGAGTAGGTGGAAGAGAAATTTTCCCAATTGTTTAAGGACATGTATACTCCCACCAACGATTTCTCATCAGTTTCCATGGAGCGGTGCATCAAATTAAAGAACTTATTTGAGAACACTCAACCCAAAATTGTTAATTTAAATGATATGCCAAGTAGAATTCTTAAATTGCAAGTATTTTGTGAGGCTATTCTTCGACCAAGTGAACCTCCAGAAGAAGAAAAGATGTTTGAAACTTTGGGAAGGTTTAGATCCTTTCAATTGGTAAAAGTGGCAGATCCTAATTTCACCAGCAATTCAAGGAGTTGATTTTCTTGGCATCTAACAAAGTGGGATAGTCCATTTCTCATATGCTTTAGATAGGTGGACCCCATTTCAATGGATAAGGCACTGGTTATTATTGTGTATTTTAAAAGGTGTTGTTATTTGTTTTTGGGAAACTATGGATATTTTAAGTAATTTCTATTTTTGAGTTGTCTTTAATAAAGTTGTTGATAAATTCAAAGGTCACTTAAGTGCCTTATTTAATGATCATGTAAAAACCTAACTACTTTGTAACCAAATTTTTGGTTATAAAAGGAAGTGAGGGGCTCATTTGTAAAGGGTGACTTTGAGAGTGGAGAAGAAAATAATTTTGTGTAAGCTTTGTTTCAAGAAAAAACTTTGTGTTCTTTTGTGAAAACATTTTGGAGTTAATGAAATATGAACTTTGTGTCTCATTCATTGTCTCTTGTAACATTTGATGTTCTTATGTTCATCAGATGTTAGGTGTTTGAAATCTGGCATGCAAATATTATCTTTGATATTATTTTCAATGTTATTAATCAGGTATTCTAGTTCACAGTGATCAAGATCTGATTATCTACTTGCTGATGTGTGTTCCCTTTTACATGTTCTTGTTTGGCTAATTCAAACTTTGTTTTATTTGTGTTAGTTATTCATCTTTCTTCTTCATGCAATATTAGGCTCTTTGTTTACCTAACTCTTGCATGTTCTTTTAGTTAATTCCATTTCACTCCTTTCCCTCATTCCATTGATGTTCCAAAACACCCCCCACATACAATTTTGAATGTATATATGTAAATATAGTTTTGGTTTTCAATAAAGGTAGCCTCACCTTCATTGAGGAGGGACTTCGTTCCCATACGGTTGCATGTCATTTTCATGCGTGCAAATCCATATGCTAACAATACCTTGTATGTAAAACCTCCTCCTTGGTGATTGTAGGCTTCTGGTGCAATGCATCTCTTGTGCGTGATGCTTCATCTCGTGTAGTAATCTTCACATTTAAGGCCTCAGGTTCTAGTGCTATCTTGGCATCCACTGATATTCTACTGTGAGGTAGATTCTAACCATCCTAATTCCTTTTTTTCTTGCTTATACTACTTACTCAGATGCTCATATAAGTCTAGGAACTCTTCATAGCTATATTTCTTTCTGTAGAAAGAACATGCAATATTATGAGGACATTCACGCCTATAGTGGTCAGAAGATCCACACGTATAACATGTTCCATGATGGAACTCACCTCTTCCTCCACCGTGATATCCATGTTCCCTTCCATGACCTCCTTCAAAACACCACTCATTCCTATCATAGCGCGTTTGATTATGATCCCAATCCTGGTGCTCATTCTTACCCTTAGAATTATCTGTTACACTTGTCTGTCGTACCCCAATGTCTATAACATTATAGATCTGACCAATCAATCGAAAATACTCAGTATCATGGGTTGTGGTCTTGAAAATTTTACAAAATTTGGATACATTCTTCCTTATCACATGCTATAACAAAAGAAAGTGACTAGCATCATGATTCAAATGATAGATTTCAAAATCCAACAGTAATGAACATATATATCTATGAGGTAAACTATCCTTGGTGTGACCTTCTACTTCACAATCTGTACACCAAATTCTTGAGCATGTTTCATGGGCTGAATTTGCTGATAGCTTCTCTAACTGCTTTGCCATAGCTACAATCTGTGCCTCTAAGAATGGACTAACTCAAGTGTCAATGATCCCAACTATCTCAACACACAAATATGCTTCCAGTGTTTCACTTGGATCAGTGTATGTCTTATGTGATAGTGCTCTTTTGAATGGTGTATTGAATCCTCCAAAAAACCATTGTGCATGCTAGCTAGTGTGAATATCATAAGAAAACTTAGACAAAAGTGTCTTAAAATAGGCATCATACTCACGTACACTCTCAGTAGTTCCTTTCTTGATATCATTGAGCACACTAATACTCTTCTGCTCAAACTGAGGGATATGGAACTCTTTCAAGTAAGCATCCTTCAGTGCTACACAATCCACACAAGTTTGATAAGGATCAAACTTCCTATACCAGCTGTGTGCACGTCCCTGTAACATAGTAGAAATTGACTTGTATTGTGCTCAAAATCCATGATCCATTTCGTGTGCCAAAATATTTCACACATATGCACATGTTCTGCAACATCCTCTATACCTCTATATTCTAGAAGACGAAGAGACATCTTCATATAGATATTCTATGGTTGTTGTGGGCCTTGACCACCTGATCTAGAACCTCATGTGTTTCCTCTTCCTCTAGAACCACCAGATCCAATGAAACTAGAACCACCCATATCTCATGATCCTCCACCTGTAGATGTACTCCCATGTGCTTCGATAATAGTATTATACTAAACTCCTACAGTCTGTGAGGTAGTTTCACTTCTAGAGGTGAATCTAACATTCTATGCGCTCACGTTCTATATAGATGATGTGCCTAAAAGTGTTCCTCCAAATAACATTGAAGTCGTCTATCCTACCATTGATGTACTTGCTCCTTGACTTACTCCTACTCTCCTACTTCCCAAATTAGCTTGCTGGTTACTTTTTATACTAGATACTAGAAAACCAAGCGCAAGGGCTAGGTCACTGGGTTGATTAAGATGCGCACTAGTGGCCGAGGTAGACTTTGCTGGCATACTTTCGTGTGAAGCTAAGGGGGGGTCTCTGTCATAATTTCAAATATGGGGATTTCCTGATGCTCTAGCTCCAAGTATTCTATGTGAGCTTCAAATCCTTCATGAGCCATCTCTCTCCTCAATGCCATACTTTCTGCAATGGTACAATGTTTCTCTATCTCCCTCTCACATGCCTCATTATACTTAAGCCGCCTTTCCTCTCTCCACCTTTCTACCGCTAGGTATTCCATCTTTCACCAAACCTATTGCTACCCTCGCGTGAGGTGAGGTTTTAGTTAGCAATCGGTTTACTCTCTAGGTTTAAAGTTACCATCAAGATCTTGATCGCCAGTGAAGTACCTTATAAATATACTCCTCTAGGATACCGTAAAAACTGGAATTCAGCCACCTCTGGGAAAGAATACGTTGAAATTGAATATTCTAGAATATAACTGTTTATAACACCATGAAACCAGGTATCCACAGCATGAGTCCAGATCAGATCAATGTCATAAATGGCCTGGAATTATTCCTGTGTCAAGACAAGTGCGTGATACCTCCAATTTTGCTTATATGCTTACATGCATAAGCAATCATCGATCACTTCTTCCTCAAGAAGTAAGTCAGGATCCTTTTCTCTGATCTCACTCCATGTCACCAAATTTAAATTTAGGTTATTATTATCTTCAGAAAAGGCCTCTTCCATCTTAGAAATGGTGGTTTTTGCAACCTACAGATCATTATATATTTCAATTACTTCCTTTGTTAAATGATTGGCTTCCTACAAAATTCTCTCCATCCATCCACTCACTAATCTCCCTTTCTAGCCTAGCTTCTCGAGCTCATGATAAGAAATATCATCGATTGTAGATGAAATTTTCATAGTCGTAGTAGTTGAGACTTAAGTAAATGGAGTGGGTTGGGTTACTTTGCACAGTAGTGTAGTGAGCTGCTCAACCTTGGCAATGAGCTCATCCTTGGCGGCCTTATCTTTTTTCCATGATGGCTAAAGCTGATGAAGATGGAGCAGCAGATCCAATACTTGAAACAATGGTTACAGAAAAATCACTAGAAACCCCGACTGATATTTGAGTAGAAGTAGCAATGATGGATGGTGTGGATGTAAGGACAACCATAAGAGTTGATAGAATGATAATAGGGGTTGTGATTGAAGAAAATGGAAGTGTTAAAGGAAGTGAGGAGGGAATGGGTGACCCAATATTTTCCCCAGTTGATAAAACTAGAAGTGATGAGAATACTTGGGCCATAAAAGGGGATGGTAAAGAAGAAAAGGTTGTGGAAGTGGAAGGAACTGATGTTGGAAGTGATAGTGGAGGAAGAAGATGATGTTATGGATCTTGAAAGATACTAGGAGAGTCACTAACATCAACCACTTATATCACAGGTGCTCTAGGAGATGTAACTTTGGGATTAGAAGCCTTGGAGAGAGATGAGCCAAAAACAACAAATTAAATTTTCTTTAGAATTGTAGGAGCCTTTTGGGTTGACCTTTTCCCCTTTGTGGGTGTTGGTTGACTTATTACTGGTGTAGCTCCTATATTTGTAGGTGATTTTCCCCTTTGGGTGAGATTCCCAAAGTGGCCAACCAACTGAAAGTCCTCTTTAAAATGGGTCCCGCCCTCTCCTTTGTATTGCTGTACTCTTCCACATACCAATCAATCCATGACAACAGTTGATTGGAAACATTATCATTCTTGTATAATGAATCCAAAACCTCATCACTATCTTGCATGTCCTTGGGAACATCGGCCAAACCAAAATTTTGAACCTCGTCAAGTGTTAATCTTTCATAATCTCTTTTTCGAACGATGTATTCATCCCGAGAATGAATCCAAATATCTTCCAATTGAGGCACGTGGGCACTTGACCAACCTGTTTCTCCAAACTTACCCCAATAATCAAAATTAGTCCACAGATGAAAGGTTCACAGGGTTACCTCGGCCATTTCTGCATCAACATTCTTAGCCTTATGAATATTTTGGCAAGAGTATCTACCAATTGAAATAGGGAAATGTATTCCCACTTTGTGACACTTATTTTTGATTCAATGATAATCCAATAATCACCAAACCAATTCCAATAGAATCCATTTGTCAGTGGGGCACCTTGGCAATTTTCTTGGGGCACCTATGAAACCCGAAATCTAGATGTAGGTGAATATAGGAAACTGAAAGTAGATTGCTCCCCATTCCTGTACTTCCTTGAAAGCCTCATTGGAAATCCTCCGATTTTATAATGCTTTGTCAAAATGGTAGAGGATGACAACAAATAAAGCATCATTGACTCCACGGAAATGCCTACTTCCCTCATCCAGAGTGAGTTGGGGATAAAAATCATATATTTGGGAAGTGTTGCAAACACCCCTGGTATTCAAACCAGAAAAATATCCCATAGCAGCAACAACATACACCAAGAAGGATGTCATGTAGAAAGTCTTCATATCTAACACTATACCCAATTGATAGAAAATGGAGCTACTAATATGCTCCCCCCATCGGATAAACTCATCGTTCTTCTTGATGGTTGCGATGTATAAAAACATCCATTCATAGAATTCCTTTGTAGAAGGAAGACCTGAAACTTTGCTTAACAACACTACTGACCTCTTGAATAAAATTTGACTGATGCATAGTTTTGGGTAGTTTTCTGAAGATCTTGGTTAGATAAATTTTCATCATGATCCTTGAGCATACTTCCTCTTTCTTGTCCCAATGCTCCACTGCTAACTTTGGCAAAATTGTGGTGTTATCTTGAATGTCAGGAAGTTTGAGTAGATCTTCTTAGAAGTTTGGGTCTAAACGGATTACTACCTTATCATTGTCATCTCTAATTGACATGGAATCCTTGTCAATATGGATTGTCGTAGCTAAAATGAATTATGGGAAATGCATGGATGTGGGAAAACTAGCAGTAAGGGTGAGCCCATTTTCGTAGATGGTCTCCATCCATGGTTTCTTGTTTGGAGCCTTTAATCTTTCCTAGAAATATAGAAAATCAATTTTTCCTAGGTCAGTGTCCCCTATATTCCCCAAGTCGGAAGATAGGAAGGAGTGAGGAGAAACCCCAAGAAATGAGTAATTCATCTTCTCTTTTCCCTTTGAAGTGGAAGTAGACATCAAGCCCTATGTTTTGGAAGCTGAAGTTGGAGAAATTCTGAAAACTTGAAGGAAAAAAATTCTGAAGTCTTGAACTGAAAACTTCTGAAAAGAATCACCGAACTGCAATCTCTGAATTCAGAAGCTCTGAAAGAAATATTCAAAATAATTTTCCCAAACAATTTTTCTGAAAGAAATCTCTGAAAAAGTTTCCTGAACAAAAATCTCTGAAAAATTTCTCTAAATGGAAATCTCCGAAGCTAGAAGTTTTGAAAAATTTATTTGAAAAAATTTCCCGAATTGAATCCTTGGAAAACCTATCTCCGAACAATTTCTCTAATTTTTTTTCCTAAATTGAATCTTCTGAAATTTTTTCCTGAATTGAATCGTCTGAAAGATATCTCCAAGCTAGTTTGTTTCCGAACAATACTAACTCACAAATTCTGAAAAATGAGAATTGAAAAGAAGTATTGGAGGCCTAAGATGATCCTTTGAGAAACTCTAAATACCTAGAGAAAACTCAAAATGCAAAACATGGTGATCAAAGGAGACGACATTTTGAAAAAACATAGAGGGAGACTAAAGAGAAAACCAAATGAGAGGGAAATAAGGAAAAGGACCTTAAACCAAAAATAAAATAAAAAAATTACCATACCTTGACAAAGACATTGCAAAGTACAAGAAACAGAGTGTTAGAGAAAATGTTTCAAGTAAAAATGACGACTAAAGAACTGTGTTTGAATAGAAAACCCGATATTAATGGCAGAAATCTGATCCGTACAGACACAGGTGAAAATTAATTACACAGAGGACCTCTGAAATTCAGAAACCTGAAATCTTGAAATTCATAATTTCGGGGTTTCAAACTTCGAATATTGGGAGACGAAAAAATGAATTGGCAATGGAAATTTCCAAAACTTGAAATTCCAAAAATTCAGACTTTAGAAGTTTTAAAAATAAAAATTTGAAAAATGACTCAAAGAATTCCGAAACGTGAAAGCGCGAAATTATGAAAATTTGAACTTTCAGAATTTTGGACTTCGGAATTTCGAGAGGGATTTAAACAAAATGGAGCCAAAAGTTTCGAAACCTGAAATCTTGAAAGTTTGAAATTTCAGACTTTCGGGGTTTCGGACTTTGGAGAGTTAAAAAAGGAGCCCAAAATTTGAGCAATAAAACCCCGAAAGAGAAAAATATCCAAAGTCTAAAGATTGAAAATTTCAGATTTTTGCCTTGGAGAATTTCATCGTACAAGGAATTTTTTTAAAAATTGTCTGACATATTTCCTTCAAGGTAGGTTAAATGGTTAATACTTACCTTGACCAGACCATGGTTATTGGTGTCATTGAGAATACCAAGCTTTTCCTACCCAACCCTAGGGATTCCATGTTGGTTGAGGGGCCCAAGGTGGTTGTCCCCAATTTTGTGGTACTGTCTAAGCTGCCCATGGCATCATCCAGGGATTAGGAGTAGATCTTAGTATTAACTGCCCCTTACTAGGTTGTCTCTGGAAAAAGTTTACTTCTTCTGTAGTGAATGAAGTACTGGTTTGTTTAAGAAGATTTTTTATGAATGGAAGAAGAAAACAAGCATTAACTTCATGTTCCCTAGATTCACAAATAAGAAATATTTTTATTTCATCCAGAAGATAATCTCTTATTGTATGTTTTTTTCTGCATCTAGGAAAGTACATACCTAATTATTTAGTATTATCATTTTCTTTGGATTGCAATCCATCCATGGTGGAAGTTAATTGAACAAGGATATTTGTTTTAAAGTTTTCTATTGATGCAAAATCACAGCACCCCTGGATATTGATCAGTTTTCCAGGTTGATCATATTAATATCCAGTGTGATTGCATAACATTGAATCCTTTCTCCAAGTGTGGGACTTGAAGAGTGAGAAAGGAATCTCCAGAGAAAGGCTGGTTCCTATTCCTCTGTTCAGGTGCACACGAAATATGCAGAGGGTTTTCTCAAAATCTAATCTAATCTGCCAAGGAGACAAGGTAAGAAAATACATAAAATAAATCTAAGCTAATAGAGGTGATGCATCAAGGAATGAAGGACATATGCTTTGCCACATTAAACACAGACCATGTAGATATAACACAACACCATGCACAGATAGCAAAAAATACAATGAAAGATCAAGAATGACAGTAATAAATATGTAAGAGGGTTTAGAAACAACCACAGACACATATATATTGCTCAAGGATCGATTCAATACATTGCAATAGCCAGAAGGCAAAAAAACGGTGTTACAGTCTATATGGGAGGTTTGAAAACTCCACAAATCTTCTTATGAACAGGAGAGAAGGGAGGGTGCAAAGTAGAAAATGTCCCACACCAGAAAGAAACCCCTCCTTACAATATATAGGAAGAATGGGAGAGAAAAGAGAGAGGAATTCAAACTGCCCCAACCACCTCTAGGTTGCATTTAATTCATCCATCATGGCAGAGGCGGCGGGTTCTGGCAAAGCGGCGGTTTGCCTAACAGAAGCGGCGGGTTGTCTGCTGCATTAAAGTTGTTAGTTGAGCATCACTTCTGCTTATTATTTCATGCCAGAGGCGCCTTCTGATTTTCTTTCTTCAAACTAAACCAAAATGCAAAATTGACCCTGGAAACGTGTAGAGAATCTCACAAGATTTCCATTGATATCAAGAACGTGTAAATCCGAGCTCTGGATCGAAAGATATGTCAATCTGAAGATTTAGGACACGAAACAGGCGAAAACAGATTTTTGAATTTCTTCCCGCGCTCTGCCACTTGGATGACACGTGGCGCGCTCTGATTCGCTGAATAATTCTCTCTCCTCTGCTTTTCGGCGGGCTTTCCTTTGAATTTTCCTCGTGGGTTCTTAAATGGGACACGTGGCACGATCCTATTTGTTCGGCTCGGTGCTCGAAAATTCACCCTTTGAATTTTCTGACCTTTACTCCTATGAGGACACGTGGCAATTTCTCAATGGTTCTCGGGCCTGCCGGGTCTTCCGCGTACTTCGCGTCCATCCGTCCCAGACGTCCCTTTTGATTTTGGACCTCTTGGGACAATTTCGGCCGATTCGGCCGGTTCGGGTATTTCTGGCCCGCTTGTTCCACTTTTTTTGGACTGACTTGACTCCTTTCGGCCGGTTCGGCCAGTTCGGGTCCTTTTGTCCCACGCGTCCCAATTGCTTTTGGGCTCCTTGTGCTGATTTCAGCCGGTTCGGACATTTCGCGCATTTTTGTCCCGCTTGTCCCGAAGGCGATCCTCTTCAGCAGTTAGCCAATTTTTCTCCTCAGCTGGATCGGCTTTTCACGCCCTTCGCATACTTCTGTCCCACTTGTCCCATTTTCTTTTGGACTGCTTGTGCTCATTTCGGCCGAACCGGCTAGTTCGGGCATTTTTGTCCCGCTTGTCCCGAGCAACACTTAGGACTAGGACTTAGCCGATTTTTGTGATTTTTTCTGGATTGACCTATTTGCCTTTCTGCAACCTTTGATGCATGTTATCGAAATTTTACCCTGGGGGGTGAAATTTTGACAACATTTTCTAGTTCATCCATAAGTTTTTTCAAGTTTGGATTTGCATCTTTCACACAATTTTTCCTTTCCTAGGTCCACCCCTTGTTCTTGAATAACTTCTACAAAGGTATTTAATATCATTCATTCTCAATTGATTGATCTTTCCACCTCTCATTAAATTAAGGGATTCCCTAGATTCATCATCCAAACCTTTAAGAAAAATGGTTTTTCTCAGCTCTTCTTGAAGTACAAATCCACACCTTTTACTTACAAAGAGGAATCTATCTAAATAATCTTCCATATTTTCATCCTCTTCCTGTTTGATCCTAAAAACTTCTTCCTTCATGTTTCTCCCCCTACAGTAGTCTTGATATTTGTTGAGGAATTTAGTTTCTATTTTCCCCAGAGTGGTAATGGAATTGTATGTTAATCCCATAAACCACCTCATTGCTGCATCTTTTAGAGTAGATGGGAACAACTTGAATTTTTGATTTTTTTGTTTTGTAGTCATAGGTCTGACTCAATAATTTAAATTCAAACAAAAATTGGTTAGGGTATTTAGATGAAATCCCTCTAAATGTGGGCAAGTGTGTAAGTGAAATATTCTTCATAGGTGTATCATCATCCTCTAACTGAATTGGATAAGTAAAGGTCATATCAGGTTCTCTTTCAACTTCTCATGCCATATCTGCAGTATCTTATAGATATTTTTCCCAATCAATGTGGTATGTGATCCACTTTAGTAAAGGTGATAAGTCAGGAGTAGAAGGTTGACTACTCAATTGAGAATCAAGACTTGCTCTAAGCAGGTCTTGGGATCTAATCCTTCTCCTAAAAGTTCCACTTCCTTCTAGTGATTGATCCAAAAATTCCAAAGGTGGAAGTTCTACTTCTTGTCTAGCTGGGGAAAATGGTGCTTCTAATTCCTTCTCAGATTCCTTATTTAAACTAGAGGATGCTGATAATTCTTTGTTGAGATATTTTTGGGAGAAATATACCCTTTGAGTCTCTTGGTCTACTTATAAATTTATGATAACGTAGGGAATATTTTTCAATTACTAGATGTATGATTGTTTTTCCTTGTTGAAACGTAATTAGAAAATTCTAACTAGTGGGTCCCCTGAAACAACGCCAAAAATGATGGGTGTTGTTATTACTTTCATTTAATCAACTCATGGTTGATGTCATATTAAAACCAGGGGTGTTTCTGAAGCTATATGCAACAAGAATAATCTTAGTGAAATAGTAATTGATTGTAGATATTTATTGTTTTTTTAGTTTTCTAGGGGTTTTTTAAGTGTCTTAAGATTCTTTGGTTGAAGCCTTATTAAAGTTACACTATAAGAAACTTGGGGAAATAAACAAACATTGTTGAAATGAATAAATATTTACAAAACTGAACACACTACTAGAAATAAATAGACATTGCAGAATTAAACACACTGCTTGGAAATAAAGACACATTGAAGAATTAAACACACTTCTTGGAAATAAACACACGTTAGAAAATGTTGTTGAAAAATTCTTGCAAAGAAATAATATTTTAATCTACAACACCTGCAGGGACAATTACGTAACATATTTTAACTGAAGAACCAAAAGTACTTACAAAACTACTATATAGTAGACTTATACAAATTGTTTGAAAATATAAATACCAATAAAAAGATCCTTTTTCTTGGAGGAGTGGCCCCTTGCTCCACCTTGAGTTAGGAATTAATACAGTATTTCTCTCAAAATTAAATGGATATCTTATTATTGAATCATTCCGTATTACAAAAAATAACTATGTATATGTCTATATATCTATATCATCCTTCTATATTCATGTCATTATATATATATTTCATCATCAAAGGATGCATTTACAATCATGAGTGTTCAATAGCTGTCTATCCACCTATAGGTTCTAGTGAAACAAAATAGTGCTCAAAGTAGATATGAAATTTAGAAAACTAGTTGGAAATACAGCTATTGGTCTTATATAAGTATTTATGGAGTGTGAAGAGCCATAGATTTGTTGATTTGTTCCTAATTGGAGGGCCCATTAATTTCTCTATAACCAGATTTTGATACAAGAAAAAGATTCCCATTGATTTTGGAACTTTGGAGAAGTTCTAGAACCAAAGGGAAACATTCTAGAACTAACTGCAAAAGTTCCGGAGCTAAGTTCTAGAATTACAGAACTAAGTGATAGAGTTTTGGAGCTAAGTGTTGGAGTTCTGGAGCTAAGTGTTGGAGTTCTAGAACTAAGCCACATTCTAGCCAATTTCCTCAAAAAGGTATTGGTTGCTTCATACTTTGCTTATCTGACCAAATATGACATGGTTTATTCCAAAAAATAAATTTCCACACATTTTGTTAGGAATTATGGAGTTTTTAGAAGTTATAACTAAATCAAACAAAAGATGGAAAATTACATCCTAACTTATACTAGATCAAACAAAAGCCAAAAATGCAGTCAAACTTGATTCAAAGGAGAGTAAAATGAGATCATTCATTACACATTAATGAGGCATATTTTGGCCTTATCACATTGGCCCATGCTCATTGTAGACCTAGACTTGGAATTCATTCATCAAAATTCTTTCAAGGGAAAAACAATTGAAGATCAACTTGTAGATGCTCCTCTTCATGGGAATCAATCTCCTAACTTTGATTTTCCTGACAAATCTATCGCTACCCTCTCCCTTGATGACATCATTTATCAGATGAACTTATTCTTTGACAATTCTAAATGTCAACATGGGGGTGGTGCAGGGTTAATCCCCATTCCTCTTAACATATCATGTGTCACTATCCTTTAAAATTGACATCGACTGCACCAAAAACATCATCGAGTATGTAGCACTTGTCTTAGGCCTTCAAACTGCCATAGCCTTAGATGTTAAATCCATTAATATATTTGGTGACTCTCAACTGGTTTTGAACCAAGTCAATGGTTTGTACCATTATTGTAATGAGGTCCTTAAAAAGTATAAACATCATGTTGATATACTTTTGACCACGTTTTACACCTACCTCATTCAAAATACTTCACGATCCACTAACAAATTTGTGGATATCATGGATTGCCTCACCTCACAAATACCCGCCTCAATTTAAAAATCTAAAATATTATTCATAGTACAATGGTTGCAGTCACCCTATTATCTTATCCATAGTGTTAATTTTGTGGGAAGAATCACAACTGACCCATGCGAAATTTGGTATAAGCAGTTCGCTGACTACCTCTCCCTCTTAATTCTACCTCTAGATCTCACTCGCAATGGACAACGAGCCTTCCTAAAATTTTTCTCTCATTACGTTATCATGGGCCTCCTATAAAAATGTTACTTTAATGGTATCCTCCTACAATGCCTCACCAGTTCCGAAATTCCATACATCATTAAATAAATCCATGATGGGATTTGTGGCGGAAATTTCAGTGGCCTTGCAGTTGCCAAGCGTATCCTTCTCCTCGAATATTATTGGCTAACCCTTAACCAAGAATTTTTGGACTACATTGAACATTGTGGGAAGTCTCAATAGCACGCTAACCTTCACCACACCCCAAGTCATCCCCTATAAGTCTCCAGAGAATTTTGGCTCTTCTCTCAATGGGGTTTGGATCTTGTTGGAGAGATTAACCCTCATTACTCTCATCATCATTAATGGATCATCAAAACAACTAAATATTACACCAAATGGGTGGAATCCATCCCTCTCATTTCTACAAAAGCTGAAACAATTATGTATTTCATCAACCATCACATCATTTATCACTTCGGTGTTCCTCATCTCCTCATCACTAACAACAGAAAATAATTAAAAAAAACCCTCTGCAAACTGTGTGACAAATTCAACATTCAAGTCATTTTCTCTTCACCTTATTACCCACATACAAATGGCTAAGCTGAATCTTCCAACAAAACCATCGATCAAATTCTTATGAAATTCATCGATGACACTAGTAAGGATTGGAACACACACATTCCTTTTTCCTTATGGGCTTATTGCACCAGGATTCGTACCTCTACCAACACCACACCTCTTTCTTTTGTCTATGGGACAAATGTTGTCTTGCCTCTGGAATTCAAAATTACTTCTCTTCGTGTATCACTTAAAGATATGATATTTGACGATAATATTTTCAAAGAATTATTGGCACAACTTGAATTATTAGACAAACGCCATCTAAACTCTCTAGACCATCTCCAAATCTATCAAAAGTGTGTCAAGTGTTCCTATGAAAAACATGTTCAAGAATGAACTTTTAAGATTGGAAGCCTTGTTTTGAAGGAAAACCAACATGTAACCAAAGCGGAGAAAAGTAAATGAGAAAATTTTTCTCCTAATTTTCTTGGACCTTATATTTTCACCCATACCTATGGATCAAGAACTAATCGTTTATCTTCTCTTGAAGGTAAACCTGAAATTGAGCCTCTTAATGCCTTACATCTCTGATCATTCTACTATTAAATAAATTACTACATCAATTTATGAAACTTATATGCTCATCCCTTAAGAAAATATCTTTCCTTTCACCTACATCTTTTAAGGACTAATGACTCAAACATAATTGGTCTTATCGGTCACCATAAGCCTTCTCTAAATAAGTACCATAGCTCACTCATGCATGATCTCATTATTCTTTGTTGGAGATATTTTTTGGGAAAATATACCCTGTGAGTCTCTTGGTCTACTTATAAATTTTGATAACTAGGAATATTTTTAATTACTAGATGTATGATTGTTTTTTTTTCCTTGTTGAAAACGTTAATTAGAAAATTCTAACTAGTGGGTCCCCTGAACAACGCCAAAAATTATGGTTGTTGTTATTACTTTCATGTTATCAACTCATTTGATGTCATATTAAAACCAGGGGTTGTTTTCTGAAGCTATTTCACAGATAATCTTATGAATAGTTAATTTATTGTAGTATTATTTGTTTTTTATTTTTCTAGGGGTTTTTAAGTGTCTTAATATTCGTTTGGGTTGCAGCCCTTAGTAGTTACACTATAAGAAACTTGGGGAAATAACAAACATTTTTGAAAGATGTAATAATATTACAACTGACACACACTAGCAATAAATAGACATTGGCAAGAATTAACCACAACACTGCTTGGAAATAAGACCCTTGAAGAGTAACACAACTTCTTTGGCATAAAAACACGTAGAAATGTTGTTGAAAAATTCTTGTCAAAGAAATAATATTGTAATCTACAACACCTGCAGGGCAATTAAGTACCTTTTAACTGAAGACCAAAATTACTTACAAACTACTTATAGAGTAGACTTATACAAGTTTGAAAATATAATACCAAAACGATCCTTTTTCTTGGAGGAGTGGCCCCTTGCTCACTTGAGTTAGGAATAATACAGTATTTTCTCTCAAATTAAATGGATATCTTATAATTGAATCATTCCGTCTTACAAAAATAACTAGTATATGTCTATATATCTATATCTCCTTCTATATCAATGTCATTATGTATATTTTCATCATCAAGGATGCATTTACAATCATGAGTGGTTCAATAGCTGCTCTCCACCTATAGGTTCTAGTGAAAACAAATAGTGCTCAAGTGATATGAATTTAGAAAACAGCTGGAAATACAGCTATTGTCTTATATAAGGTATTTATGGGAGTGTGGAAGGCCATGATTTGTTGATTTGTTCCCTACTTGGGGGGCCCATTAATTCCTCTATAACCAGATTTTGATAACAAGAAACAGATTCCCATTGATGTTGGAACTTTGGAACTTCTATAACCAAAGGGAAACATTTCTAGAACTAACTGCAAAAGTCCGCTAAGTTCTAGAATTCGAACTAGTGATCGAGTTTTGGAGCTAAGTGTTGGAGTTTTGGAGCTAAGTGTTTGAGTTCTAGAACTAAGCCACATTCCTAGCCAATTTTCTCAAAAGGTATTGGTTGCTTCATACTTTGTCCTTATCTGACCAATATGACATGGTTTATTTCTCAAAAAATAAATTTCCCACACTTTTTTGTAGGAATTATGGAGTTTTTAGAAGTTATAACTAAATCAAACAAAAGATGAAACTTACAATCCTACCTTATTACTCGATCCGAACAAAAGCCAAAAATGCAGTCAAACTTGATTCAAAGGGAGTACAATGAGATCATTCATTAACATTAATGAGGCATCTTTTGGCCTATCACTTGGCCCATGCTCATTGTAGACCCTAGACCTTGGAATTCTGTCATCAAATTTCTTTCAGGGTAAAAACAATTGAAGATCAACATTTCGATGCTCCGCTTGCTCCTCGTCATGGGAATAACTCCTCTCCTACTTTGCTTTTGTCCTGACATCTATCGTCTAACCAATACCCTCTCTCCCTTGATACAATCATTTATCAGAATGAACTTAATTCTTTGACATCCTACTGTCAACATGGGGGTGTGCAAAGGGTTAAATCCCCCATCCTCTTAACATATCATGTGTCCCATCCTTTAAAATTGACATCGACTTGCAAACCAAAAAACATCATCGAGTATTACACTTGTCTTAGGCCTTCAAACGGCCATATCCTAGATGTTAAAAATCCATTAATATATTGGTGACTCTCAACTGGTTTTGAACCACGTTCCAATGGTTTGTACCATTATTGTGTAATGAGGGCCTTAAATATAAACATCATGTTGATATACTTTTGCCACGTGTTACACACCTACTCATTCAAAATACTTCACGATCCAACTATAACAAATTTTGTGGAATCATGGATTGCCTCACCTCCTCACAAATACCCGCTCAATTTAAAAAATCTAAAATATTATCCATAGTAACCATGGTGCATTCACCCTATATCTTAATCCATATGTTAATTTTGTGGGAAAAATCACAACTGACCCATGCGAAATTTGCAGTATAAGCAGTTCGCTGACTACCTCGTCCCTCTTAATTCTCAAACCCGTCTAGATCTCACTCGCAATGGACAACGAAGCCTTCCTAAAATTTTCTCTCATTTATACTTTATCATGGCCTCCTCTAAAAATGTTACGTTAATGGTATCCCCTCCAATGCCTACCAGTTCCGAAATCCATACATCATTAAATAAATCCATATGGTATTTGTGGCGGCAATTTCAGTGCCTTTGCAGTGTCCAAGCGTATCCTTCTCCTCGAATATTATTGCTAACCCTTAACCAGAATTTTTGGACTCATTGAACATTGGGGAATCTCAATGCACGCTAACCTTCCACCACAACCCCAATCATCCCCTATAGTTCTCCAGCGAAGTTTTGGCTCTTCTCTCATATGGTGGTTTGGATCTTGTTTGGAGAGATACCCTCATACTCTCATCATCATTAATGATCATCAAAACAAACTAAATTTACAAACAAACCAATGGGTGGAATCCATCCCTCTCATTTCTACAAAGCTGAAACATAATGTATTTCATCAACCATCACATCATTTATCACTCTCGGTGTTCCTCTCTCCTCATCACTAACAACAGAAATAATAACAAAAAACCCCCTCTGCAAACCGTGACAAATTCAACATTCAAGTCATTTTCCTTCACCTTATTAACCCAATACAAATGGCTAGCTGAATCCTTCAAGCACAAAACCATCGATCAAATTCTTATGAAATTCAGCGATGACACAGTAGGATTGGAACACACACATTCCTTTTTCTTATGTGCTTAATTTCACCAGGATTCGTACCTCTACCAACACCACACCCTCTTTCTTTTGTCCTATGGGACAACATGGTTGTCTTGCCTCTGGAATTCAAATACTTCTCTTTCTCTTCGTGTATCACGTAAAGATATGATATTTGACGATAATATTCAAAGAATTTGGGCAACACTTGAATTATTAGACAAACGCCATCTAAACTCTCTAGACCCTCTCCAAATCTATCAAAAGTGTGTCACACCACGTGTTCCTATTAACAACAGTTCAAAATGAACTTTTAAGATTGGAAGCCTTGTTTTTGAAAGGAAACCACAATGTAACAAAGCGGAGAAAAGTAATGAGAAAATTTTTCTCCTAATTTTCCTTGACTTATATTTTTCATTTTTCACCCATACCTATGGATCAGAACTATCGTTTTATCTTCTCCTGAAGGTCAACCTTGAAATTGAGGGCCCTGAATATGGCCTTAATCTCTGATTCATTCTACATTAATAAATAGCTACATTCCTTTTGAAACTTATATGCTCATCCCTTAAGAAAATATCTTTCCTTTCACCTACATCTTTTAAGGACTAATGACTCAAACATAATTGTGTGATTATCTGTCACCATTAAGCCTTCTCTTAAATATGAGTACCATAGCTCTACTCATGGCATGATCTCATGATTTTTTTTTTCCTTTTCAGGATGGAATCCCATGGTTATTCCTCACTTGATACCTCTCTTTCATAGCTAATATTTTCATGCTATGGTTTTTCCCTCCTAAAAGAGACCTATAATCCTTTATAGTCTTGTCCATGACTTCAAGTCCAATAATAAAAGAAAAAAATATATGGGATAAAAAAAAATCTACTTATTGAATCAAACATCTTAAAAATAGAGGATTCTTACAAAAATGACATCTCTCTCTCTCTCTCTCTCTCTCTCTCTCTCGTTTTGCTATAAGTAAAATTCTCCCTCAAAGGACAACTATAAAAATTTAGCCACTTATTGCACTTAGTTTATCCCTAAAAGAAGTTTAATCTGTATCTCTTAAATAAAATAATTTTGAAGCTTCTTGCATCAATCAGATTCATGAAGAATTCAAGGAGAATTTATTTATTCCAATATAGACTTCCCAAATTGATCAATGCATAGAAATAAAAAGGAAAAAATCAAGAATAATACAAACTTTATGTCACAGACTTTCCTATTTTGGTTTTTGGGTATATCAAAGAAAGGGAACATTGTCCCACACCAATGTTACGCTTAGCAAACAACTCCACATTACCTTCTGTTTATTATTTTCTAAATCAACTCAAGGGATGTGGCATGTATTCTACACATTGTGATCACACAACTTCTTTCACCTATAGACCTATCACTCATGAAGTGTATCTAGGGATTTCTGTTCAATAATTCTAGGGGTATGACACTTATGGTCCTTGCTAAATATGGGCATATCGCTTCTTTTGTTTTATTATATTCGTTGTTTCTTCACTAGGAAAACACCACCGAAAGTGAATCAACCATAATTCACCTTTCCTATTACCTACTCAATATTTGACCTTGTATATTTTCAAACATGCCTTACCCAACCAACTTACCTATTCAACCTACCCAACCACATTACCTAGCCAACCCACCTACTCAACTTACCTAACCCAATCTCATTATTCCCTAGTTTAAGGGAGAACTACATCAACTTGAGGCCCCTTTCACAAGGTCTATGTAGGCAAAAATCCAAGGACATGGGGCTCTTGAAGGTTAGCTTGGTCACTCCTTTCCTCTACCATTTTCCACCATAAACAAGCCTAGTTGGCTATTTTTCATAACAATCATAACTTAGGAAATTAACAAAAAACAAATCATACATGTCCCATACAAATCATAATTTAGTTTCCATAACACTAATGGAAATTAAATAAAAAACTCAACCATGCCTATATAGTTAGTTTCTGTAAAAAAAATAACTTGGAAATAAAAACAACATCATATCATATCACAATAACACCAACCCAACTATTCCTAATCATTTAGTTTCCATAACATCAATACATTAACCAAACCATGACTATACTTAATTTTCATAAAACTAATAACTCGAAAATTTAAAGAAAACCATTCCTACAACTAGTTTGCATAATACCAATACATTGGAAATTAAACCAATTCATAATCATACATCATCAACCATTCCTAATCATCTAGTTTTCATAACATCAACACATTAGAAATTAAACCAAACCATGCCTATCATCGAGTTTCCATAACATCAATAACTTGGAAATCAAACCAAACCATGCCTACACATCTAGTTTCTATGATAACGAAAATAAAACACAACATATATAAATACCCTCATCCATGTATATATCATAAAGTATGTATATCAATACACTGTATATACTGATATAAATAATAAGTCTCTCAAAAAATCTCATGTATATCTCACCTCTTTGGCAAGCAGGCTGGTATAAATAAGTCAAAAATGAAAAATAAACAAAATCTTCATATCATCCCTGGGAGGGCCCAAAACCTATGTTGCTCTCTCCTATCTCCTCACCTAGCCTTGGTCTCCAAAAACTAGTAACCTCTCATTGATCCTTTCCATGAGACTAGTGACTCCCTAAACTATTGGTACTACATGTTTATGAGTTGGTCCTTATACTGACTACCTTTTGTGCTCTATACTTGGTATATGAAACCATCTAGATACCAACATTTGTAATCCGATCCTGATACTACTCGGCCTCAGCCACGCCATCTCTATAGCTATCCATGGATATCACCTTGGGAGGTGTCATCACTCTAACCCCAACCTGCGGACCCTGTCTTGGTGCTTGTGCCTATACAATGTGAACCTTTCCTACTGTCGGTGCCTATGCAGCTACTAGATGTTCCTGTAATATGGCCATCGATGCTTGTAAAGAAGTCACCTAGGACTGCAGTCCTACTTCCTTCCCCCCATCTCCTTCTTGTGCCTGTGTCTGTGCCTGTGCTTGTGTTACCACTAGTTGTCCCTTTAAGGTGGTCACCTGTGCCTGAGTTGCTACTAGTTGCCACTATAATGTCATCACCTACCCTGGTAGTCTATCCCTCTCCACTGTAATAGTAGAAAAATGAAGATGTCTTGGCCTCGGCGATGCTTCTTATAGTTGGGATATCTGCCACAACCTGTACCCGTCAGTGGTGCTTACATCATCAATCCTTCTATTGATAACCCGTCCCTTCTGCCCTATTGGATCTGTTGGATATGGTGGAGATAATGGTCTTTCCATGTCATCCCTGTAGTACTGTGGGAAGGCTAGAGGCACATCCTGTTGTAGCTCAAACTTTCATCTGACCTAGTCAACTAGTATCATCTCATGCTCTCCGGGTATACTTCCTTGTATCTATTGCACCAGATATAAACCTACCAACTCCTCCGCCGTACCTCCAAATGAAGGATAACCAAGATATGGCCTCCAAAAAATATTGACCGTTGATAGGCCATCAAGTAAATGCTTATAATATGTCACATCTTGTGACGCCGTGTCCGCCCTTGCGTGTACCCCTATCAAAATCCACCTCTTGTACCCTGATCTAAATACACCCCTATACCAATCCTGTCATGGAAGGCCTGACAGATGTGGACATAGTATATGATCATAGGCCCAAAAATAAATAAGATAGGTGCTACAAACACCAAACTGCCAAATCCTCCTATATGCTCACAACTCCATGTATACTACGTTGGTTCCCATGCAAAATAAAATCTATCCTCATTCATATCCTCCAAAACCCCCATCAAAGACCATGGAAATATCTCACCCTCTGAGTTTGGGAGTGCATAAAAACCAATCCCCACCATCATCAGCACTGCTACTCTCATCTCCTATGGATGTGTGACATAAAGCTCACCACAGTTAATGCTTGCACTATGATAAGACAAATCTCCCACGACCTCTCCAAAAAAAAAAACCATAGGATCAAATGACTCATCTGAAGAGATTTGATACTGTGGCTCCCCAAAAATAGGTAGCCTCAAGATTCAGTAGACATCCTCTAAGGTTATTTTCATCTCCCTAGTAGGTAGGTGGAATGTGTTGGTCGTGTGATCCCATCTGTCGATGAGGGTGACCATCATGCTATGATCTTGAACTATTTGCCTATACAGTCTAACAATGCCTAACCCAACATCCTTCATATGATCCCACTCCTCTTCTATGATGCTATGCCTAATCTACACTAGTAGGGGTGGAATTTTATCTCTCATAGTTAGCTTCTTTTGGGCCTACATGATCAACATTCACACTACTTAATCATTTACCCTTTCCTATTACGTTTTCAACATTCTAGCTTGCCTTACCATTTTTGCCCTATGACCTATCTTCCTTACACCACTATTATTTTCCTTCTATCTTCTTACCCACCTTGATGTTTCATTTATTTCCCTTACCTTTGATCTACCCTTACACCTTACCCACCTACCCACCCTTTCCTAGCCTAAACCCACATATTCCTACCTTGACCTCCCCTACCCATTCTTCCCTTACCTTTCAGACTCCCTAATTTTCCTTTTCCACCACTTTGGCCGCTTTCCACAGTGACTAATACTGGCTACCCCAACCGGTACTAGTCCTTCCTTATACCCCATCGACGTCAATAAGCCTATTGACACAAGCCGATAGCTGACCGATGTCGGTCATTTGTTTGGCCCTAGGAATGAACCCTCACACCCCCCATTTCACAAAAATTGTAAAAAGCACCCAAACCAACCTAAATGGTCCTCTAATTCATTTTTGACCCTAATTATACTGATTTTACCCTCCCTATACCCAATTTCACTCAATCTTAACAAAAAATCTCTTCACATTTCAAAAATCACATTTTAAAATTTATTCTGCCTATTTTTCAACAAAAACACCAGTGCAACTTGAATCCTTCCTCTAATCAATTCTACCTCTGTGGTGGGATCTTTGGAATGGAAATATGACCTCCACTAACACCCTCTCCTACCTCTGCCATGTTTGAATCACATTCTCAACTATTAACCAATCCAATCTCTTGGGTACATCTTATGGGCCCGCAAACTCTACTCTTCCAATCACTAAACTCTTGCCAACACAACCTAGAGGGAAACTTTGTTATTTTCTTCATGGATTATGACCTCTCTAATTCATTTTCACCATAGTCAAATGCACAAATGATTCATTTTCATACAGCTTTTTCATTTTAACCCTAATTTATATCGAATAACATCGGTCATGTCATGACCTACGTGACTGACGTTGGTTACCCTTACCGACATCAGTTCCTTTTTAACTGGCATCGGTCACCCTGCCTAAACCAATTATACCTACTTTGCCTAATTTTTTTTATACACGATTCCATTTTCTTATTGCCTCAGCCTTACCCCAGCCATATAGGCTCATCCCTCACCCACTAACCTTATCCCACACCTAATCCCCCCTCCCGACATATATTTGGCTATTTTTTTCCTACACCTTTGCCCATTTAACCACAAACCCCCCCTTACCTTACACCCTCCCTAACCTCCCCCTTGGACACTTGAATCTCCTTAACTTTTTTGTAACTTGCAGATGCTACTCACGCTTGTTTATCCACAAACAGACCTTGTCTTTCCGTGATAATTATCTTGCTAGACAACACCTTTTGATGCTTATAACATGCCTATACCCATTCCTATATCTTGCCTTGTTTGTGTCTCCAGGACCCGATCCTATAATACTTTAGATACCTAGAACCATATCAAACTTATTTGGATAAACACTCGACCTTTTGATGATGTATAGAGTTGCGAGCTCTTCACTTAGTGCCTTGTCAATTCTAGATGTGTGCATGAATTTGAATGCCCCATCTATTACCCACCCGATACCAAATTACCCTTGCCTATACCCCTACAAAATCCACCTCTTGTCACCCTGATCTAAATACCCCCTATACCATCCTTCATGGAAGGCCTGACAATGTGGACTAGTAGACTTATTCATAGCCCAAAAAATAATAAGTAGGTCTACAAACACCAATGCCAAATCCTCCTATATGGGCCTCCAACTCCATTTAATACTACGTTGGTTCCCATGCAAATACAATCTATCTCATTCATATCCTCCAAAACCCCCATCAAGACCATGAAATATCTCACCCTCTGAAGTTTGGGAGTGCATAAAAACGCGAATCATCCCCACCATCATCAGCACTGGCACTCTATCTCTTGGATGTGTGACATAAAGCTACCAAACAGTAATGCTTGACACTATTGATAAGACAAATCTCCCCACGACCTCTCCAAAAAAAAAAAAACCATATAGTATCAAAATGGTGGGGAAAACTCATCTGAAGAGATTGAATACTGTGGGCTCCCCAAAATATAGTAGCCTCAAGATTCAGTAGACATCCTCTAAGGTTATTTTCATCTCTCCCTAGTAGGTAGGTGGAATGTGGTTGGTGTCGTGTGATCCCATCTGTCGATGAGGGTGACCATCATGCTATGATTCTTGAACTAGTTCCTATACAGTCTAACAATGCCTAACCCAACAACCTTCATATGCTCCCACTCCTCTTCTATGATGCTATGCCTAAAGCTACACTAGTAGGGTGGAATTTTTCTCTCATAGTTAGCTTCTTTTGGGCCTACATGAAATCAACATTCAACTACTTAATCATTTTAACCCTTTCCTATTCTTTTTCAACATTCTAAGCTTGCCTTAACCAATTTTTTGGCCCTAGGACCTATCTTCCTTACACCACTATTATTTTCTTCATATCTTTCTTACCCACCTTGATGTTTCATTTATTTCCCTTAACCTTTGATCGTACCCCTTAACAACTTACCCACCTAACCCACCCTTTCTAGCCTAACCCACATATTCCTACCTTGACCTTCACCTACCCCCTTCTTTCCCTTACCTTTCAGACTCCCTAATTTTCCTTTTCCACCACTTTGGCCGCTTTCACAGTGTACTATACTGGCTACCCCAACCGGTACTAAGTCCTTCCTTATACCCCATCGACGTCAATAAGCCTATTGACACAAAACCGATAGCTGAACCGATGTCGGTCCATTGTTTTTGGCCCAGAATGAACCCTCACATCCCCCCCATTTCACAAAAATTGTAAAAAGCACCCAAAACCAACCTAAATGGGTCCTCTAATTCATTTTGAACCCTAATTATACTGATTTTACCCTCCCTATACCCCAATTTCACTCAATCTTACCAAAAATCCTTCACATTTCAAAATCACATGTTAAAAATTTATTCCTGCCTATTTTCACACAAAAACACCAGTGTCAACTTGAATCCTCCTCTAGTAATCAATTCTCCTCTGTGGGGGATCTTTTGAATGGAAATATGACCTCCACTAACCCCTCTCCTACCTCTGCATGTTTGTCCACATTCTCACTATAACCAATCCAATCTCTTGGGTACATCTTATGGGCCCGCAAACTCTACTCTTCCAATCACTAAACTCTTGCCAACACAACCTAGAGGGAAACTTTGTTATTTTCTTCATGGATTATGACCTCTCTAAGTCATTTTCACCATAGTCAAATGCACAAATGATTCATTTTTCATTAGCTTTTTTTCATTTTTAAAACCCTATTTATCGAATAATACCACCGTCATGTCATGACCTAACAAAAAAAAAAACTACTTGACTGACGTTGGTTTACCCTTCCGACATCAGTTCCTTTTAACTGGCATCGGTCACCCTGCCTAAACCAATTATACCTACTTTGCCTAATTTTTTTTATACACGATTCCATTTTCTTATTGCCTCAGCCTTACCCCAGCCATATAGGCTCACCCACTAACCTTATCACCTAATCCCCTACCTACATATATGTTGAAGCATATTTTTTCCTACACCTTGGCCTTAACCACAACCTTACCTATACACCCTCCCTAACCTCACCCATTGGACACTTGAATTCTCTTACTTTTTGTAACTTGCAATGATGCTACTCACGTTGTTTATCCTACCAAACAGACCTTGTCTTATGCCGTGATAATTATCTTGACTAGACAACACCTTTTGATGCTTTATAACATGCCTATACCCATTCCTATATCTAGCCTTGTTGTGTCTCCAGGACCGTATCCTATACTTTAGATACCTAGACCATATCAACGTTATTTGGATAAACACTCGACCTTTGATGATGTAGAGTTTGCGAGCTCTTCACCTTAGTGCCTTGTCACATTCTAGATGTGTGCATGAATTTGAATGCCCCATCTATTACCCACACCGATATTACCCTTGCCTATACCTGCACCTTACCTCCTTTATTATCACCTACCACTTTGTCAAACCCATCACTGGTTTTTTCTACTATTTGATTAGTTCCTAGTTTGAGGGGGATCACTTAAACCCATACCTGGGGAAACCACCTCTTTTTTTTTCAGCATTGCTTATCAATACAAGATACAAAAAAAATGGGGAATATGTAGACACCCAAAATTGGGTCGCAACCCTCTAGCCCTCCTTCAGCTAACATACCCCTTTACCATTACCCCTCCACACACTACTATTAATTTAATTACCCATATTAAGTTAATAATCACCTCACCCTTACACCTCACCTCTCACCCTCACCATGAACCCATTCCAAGCCTATTTATTAACCTAGACTAATTCACCACTCTCCTTAACTAACTATGAATTTTTCTACACCTCTCCCACCTATTTCCTGCTTCATTAAGTGACAATAAAAACCTTCAATCCATAACAAATCTTGACCCACACTTAAAGGGTAGAAAAGACTATTTTTTACAAATATGACCTTCTCTCTATAATCGATGCCGGTCACCTAACCGTCGTCGGTTCCTTTAAAAAGGAATATCCAATCCTTTACCCAAGTTCCTCCATATGTGTTTTAGGCATTATGGAATTCTCGCATCTCCTAAGAATTTGAAGATCAAACACAAGACTAAAACATTCCAGTTCTTCACAATCAACTAACCTCTTGCTCCATAGCTTTGGGTAATCCACAGGGAAGCATACAAGCTTCATTTCCGTGGCACTGGACCGAGATCCATTTCTTCTACAAGAGTCTATTAATCAACAACCATCATCTATCAACCTAAAATCTATAGATAAGTATATTAATCCTATTGTTAAGTTCCATTATCTCTAGTATTGATTTCCCTATAGATTTCTTCTCTCTTGGATATCTCCTACACCCACCTATCTGACAACCTACCCCTTCTAACCTCTCTGTTACCCCTAACCACCTATTTTACCATCTCTAAGTCTTCACATAAATTATAACATCTATACTAATCCTCCCTAACTATATGTGTAATCACAAATATCTCCCAACCAGCCCATTTTAACCTTTATTTCCCCTACTGACATTGGTCACCCAACCTACATCAGCTATAACCAGGTACCGATGTTGGTCACCCAAATAGTATCGGTCACTGTGTTTGGTAATTTTCCCTAAACCAACAAGCCCATAACTCACCCAAGACCTCTCAAAACCATACCAAAATTCACCTAGAACTCCCTAACACCTTTTTCTATACCTGTAGGTCCTCATAACTAGTCACCTTTTTTAGATTAAGTCTTATATGCATTATTTAAATTAAATCTAGCTTATTGTATTTGTGTGAGATACCTAAATCATACAAATACAGTAGTATTTCCTTATTTCATGTTATTTCTCTGCATTAATTTGTATTTGAACATGGATTGACAACCTTGTAGGAAGCCCCCTGCTTCTTGGATCTATCTTTCGCTAGGTAGTCCACTGAGTTATATTATTAATGTTATATTTTGGTCTTGTGTTCTATTGCAGGTAGTCCTTCCTAGCCAAAAAGGAGCTCTTCAATATCATCTTGATCTTATACAATGCACACACAACCTTCTTTGACCTCACAGGTATTTCTCCTCACCTTTAACTTATCTTTTTTTGTATGCAACTTATGTGGTGAAACACTTATGACTGAGCACTACACTACATCTTAGACCTAATGTAGTTCTATGTGTATGTGCAGAATTGTTCCCTCGGTGGCTCTTGTGTGTGTCACACTTGATAGTGAGAAAGTAGTTAGATGTAATAAATGTAAATAGACATGTGCATGAAAGAATGAACTTCCCATATTATGCATTTATGAAGAAGTATAATTCCCTTGCCCTTGTGTGTGGATGCTAGATGGATGCTTGAATGCTCTTAATAATGGCCTTTGAATGTAACCTTAGGTGGTGATAACTAATGCTTAGTGCTTGGTCATTTATTATGATCACATAACTTTATATTTATATGATTCCCTTAATTGAATTTCGTATTTAACCCTGAAAAGTATGACTATGAAAAAGATAAGATGCCCAAACAGCTAGAAAGGAACCAAAAGATGTGAACAAAGTACAAAGATATCAGGAGCACCTAGAGGGGACAGGGGCACTTGGTGTTGGAATTTTGTTTGAGCACTAGTGTCTAGGATGAGAAATGATGAAGCATGAAAATATAGACTAGGATAAAAAAATTGTAAGATCAATAGAAGTAATAGATAACAATCAAAGATGGCCCAAGACAGGGATCAATTAGTACTTTTCTCTCTTAGGAATAATATGAATATTATTATGTAATCAGTACTAGATAGATACCCAAATTTCTTGATTTAGTGTCAACAATATGCATAATGTGTGTAATGTATGAAAAAGGGTAAAAAAAAAAGGTAAGGGTAAGGGAACTATTGCATAATAGTGGTGTCTCTTAAATTTTTTGGTCGACATAGTTTTTTCAAACCCAAATATTTGTAGGCCCCTTGAGGTACCACCTAGGATAAAAATGCATCAACAACCCTTGCACAAGAAAAATGGTTATCAAGTATAAAAAATAAGGTGTATACATATTCCTGAATTGAAGATTTTCATAGCTCATAATAGTGAATCATGAGATGTTCTTTTGAAAAATAAATATTCTAAATCTAAAATAAAAAGTAAATACTAAAATTAAATTAGTAAGATAAGTTGTATTGTTTTCATTCTAAATTCCTAATATAAAAATTTAAAATGTTGGTCGTGACAACTAAGTCCCCACTTGAAAATTTCCTCTCTCAAACATTGTAAACTCTTACTCTAGCCATCCTTCTCATAGTTTCATCCTCATCCTGGATAGTAGGAACATGATAAAAATATATTTAAGTGTGTTTCATGTGCAATATGTATGCATAGTGTGATTAAATAAGTCACTAAGATCTGAAGTGAATAACTATCCTCATAGGATTAGAAAGGTCCATTTATATTCATTTTACATCTGGTAGATACCATTTAGAAGTTGAAAGGGAAGGTTCAATCCATCTAGGAGTTTTATAGGAGATAAATTAAGTTTTCTAAGTTTTTTTAGGGAAACTTTGTGGAAAAAATTGATGTCGTGAACAACTTCAACAAGACATGGTAATTTTGGGTGAATGGAATGCAATACTCAAATGGTAGAGATGACTTACCCAGATGATTGTTGTATTTTTGAGAGGATTTAGAAGCTATTAAATTACTCAATGGAAATTTATTGGAATCCTCCAGATGATGGAAACATAATTTTTAAAAAAATATTCAGTATTTCCTATGATAGCTCAAGTCACTATTGTTGTTCAAGTTGAAAGGGTGAATGGTGCCAAAATTTATATTACAAGTATGATTTTCTCCTTATAATGGTTGGATGATTCTAAGTGGTGATTTGGAGTCAAAATCATATGTGTTTTGACCCCAAAACACCATTCCATTCTACTGGGGTCAAAAATGCATTCTTGGTGTACTAAAATGCACTTGATAGGTGAGATCATCATTTCAAAAAGGATTGAGTAGAATTTTTCACTCTTGGTGTCCCCTTAGATTTTCCTTGAGGTTAAAAGGGGAAAAAGGGGACACCAAAGTGAACTCACCCATCCATTTTGATGTTTCATCACTTTAAAACATGAATTAAGATGATAAGTGGATCCCCTTCCCATTATAGATAGACCCCTTGATGCATTTTTAGCATGATATGTCCCTAAGGTGGAAGAGGGACAAGGTAGAAACCAAAGTGTTATCTCTCATGTTGGAAAACTTTTCACAACTTGGAGCTCATCATTTTTGAATGTAGGTACCTCATAAACTTACATTTCAAATCTACCCCTCTCATGACTTTAGAACCATCCACCAAAATGAGCTCTCACTTCACTTTGGGTGACTGGTATCGATTTCCTCTTGAAGCACATCTAATTTTTCTTAATATTTTAAAATCACATGAGAACCTTTGAATCCATAAAAAATCACCTGTTTTAATTATAATTGGGTTTATTTTCTCTAAAACCCTTTCACTTAGTTGGAAAAATCCCCTTTTCCCCAAAAATTTGAAAAAATCCTTCGAAATTTGCATTTTTTTATATTTAAGGGACCTAGGACACTTTTTACAAGTTTGCATATTTCAGGGACCTGGGAAAGTTTTTGCAAGTTTGCATATTTCAGGGGCCTCAGAACGTGTTTTGTAAGTTTACATCAGGGGCATGGGAAATTTTTTGTAAGTTTGCATATTTTGAGGTTTGGGAACTTTTTTGTGAGTTTTCATATTTTGGGGGCCTAGGGAATTTTTTGCAAGTTTGCATATTATGGGGGCTAGGAACATTTTTACAAGTTTACATATTTCAACGGCATTGGAACTTTTTTTGCAAGTTTTCATATGTTGGAGGCCTGGGAACGTTTTTACAAGTTTAAATATTTTGTGGGCCTAGAATTTTTTTTGTAAGTTTTCACTTTAGACTTGGGGAAATTTTTTGCAAGTTTGCATTTTGGACGAACTTTTTTGCATGTTCACAGTTATCAATGTACAACCTTCATATGCTCATAAATTTTGATCCAGATCATCAAATGAGACAAAATTTATATCATTGGAAAGGTATTGAAGATTAATACATAATTAATGAATTTTTGGGCTACATTAAAGTATTTTATTGGTTAAAAATTAAAAAATAGAAATCAGGGACATTTTCAAGTATGAGCTCTACAAAAATTGATGATTCCCATGCTGGGTCTACACACTTAAATTTTGATTAGTCCTGGGTGGTTGAAGAAGTTGTTGGGCTCTTTAATTTCATATTTCCTCTCTCTCATACTCCTCTTCTATATATGTAACTTATTTTAATTATAATGTATCCTTCTCCATTTTTATAAAGGCACCATTGCAAAATGGTGCCCCAAACAAATTTGAGTTGCAGACCTATGTTTTAGAGCTTGCAATGCTCTCAATGCCTCCCAAATGGATGTAACAGACTATGTATACTCTAGAGAAATTAAATTTTGATATTATGGATCTTCTCTCCCATTTTATTACTTTTGGTTATGTATCTTACCTCTCTATTCTCTCATTTTATGTTGTGTATGAGTTATATTTGCAGGAATTCATTTTCTTTGTGTTTTGTAATGTGTGGAATGATTGGATATGCTTGAGTTAGATTTTTGGCACACTTGTTTTCCATCTCCTTCCTTCATATCATTCTCATTCTCCCTCATGGATATTTATCCACCTTTTCTTGGTGTTATCACCTCTTTCATAGCTTAGGATTTTATTTCCATGGACCTCTCTCTTTCCTTGGTCCCTGGGAAAGATTAGATTAGGATTAGATAAATTTTCTTCTAGTTATAGGAGTAGTTTAACATTATGAATAAGTAGATGAACCAACCTTCTCTAGAGGTTTGTCTCAAGTAGAAATTCCCACAACTTGGAGATAATCCCATGTTACCCAAAAAGATTGATTTCTCATCCATCCCTTTATGACAAATCAAAGGGTGTTATTTTTTTTGGCGATAATAGTTCTCGCACACCCAATGTGACCAATCCAAAGAAGTTTAAATTTCCATTTTTCCAAGTTTGATGTGTGCTTGGTAAATATTCATACTTTATAGGAAAGTTATAAGCACATATGCCAACTCTAGTGTTCTAAACAACCCATTTTTCTCAATCAACAGACCATTTCATTTCTTTCCATCATTTCATTTGTCTTTCCCATGAAGTTGTGTAATCATGAGTTCATTTCATTAAAGGATTCCAAACTTTCAATAGAAAAACCCTTAAAATCCACCTCCAACTTTCCAAAATCCATCTTCAAGCTGTTATAGCACAGCTCTAAATTAGTTTTATGATCAAAATCAAATTAAGTATGCATGTTATTATGAGTGTTTGAAAATTGGAGGTCATATTACACCTAAAGATTATTTTGAAAGAAAGGTTCATAATATGGAGTATGTATTATAGGCTCTCAAGGAAAAACTACAAATATTGTGAGCTAAAAAACTAGGTTTTATAAATCCCTGTCCATGGGGATGTCCTATATCTAGTTGGATTAGCCCAAAAAAAATGCTTAAGGTAATGAATGAGTCTCTCACTCAAATGGTTTATTTTATTGCATATTTGCAAACATTAGAGGCTAATGAGAATATGTTTGAAGAACCTTATTAATGGGATGTTCACACTTACCTTCCCTATCAAAATTTAATTCGCATTCCTTATCAACCACCTCAGCTTAAGGTCAAAGTTCCTAGCTTTCTCAAATCTACTCCCTCCATTCCCTATCCTCCACAAGAATATTTCACCTCTTTCCCTTTATTAAAAAAATTGAAAAATCATGTTGAATCCTAGCCCACCCCTCTTACATTTTAAAATTCATTTGGAGAAGAAACAAATAAGAAAATCATTCAAGGAGGGAATCCATTTATAGATCCCAACAGAGAAGAAATATTACAAAATTTAAAGGATTAGGGCTCAAAATTTGAATCCAATCAAATGCCACGTATGGTTATACCTTCATTGGAGGCTGGAAGTGAAGAGAAGAAAGAGGAGGCTACTGATTTTTCTTCACAAAAATTATAAATGGAGGAGGATAAATCAAGTTCTGAAGAATTGGATGAATAAGAGATCATTGAAAGTTTCTTACTTTATTTTGATGATAAAATTCCTAACCTTTCTTTCCCTTCATCCTTTTTAGAATCTGATTTTTTTGATGATATATCCATGGAGGAGAAAATTAGAGAAGAACTTAATTCCCAAAATCCTCATGAAGAGAAAAAGTACGTGTTTGATATTTCAAACTTCATGCTTGAGGAAGAAGATGATGAAATGTCAAATCAGTCATCATGGAAGAGAAAAAGTTAATTTTAGAAGTAGAAAAAGGTTTAAATCAGCTTGTAAGCATCTGTAATGAGGAATTTTTTTTTTACAAGCTCCATTTTTTATTTTAATTCAAATAAGATGGGATAACTTCAAGGATCGGCCCATTGGTTCCAAAGGATGTTTGTCTAATCAAATACTTGGTTAGCTTAGATTTTGTGAACCCTGTTGCATTGGTTGGTGTTTTCATTGCTGTCATATGTCATTGATGGAAAAGGAGGAGTGAAATGGCATGTAGGTAGGTGTATATTAGTGGTTCTCAGTGATTCAACTTGGTTTCTAGAGTCTTCAAGATGGTTTTAAGGTGTAATTAGAGTGCTACAGGCTCAAACAGTGAGGTGGTTGACCACTGAAGGTAGAATGTAGGTTTTTTATACTTGGCTTAGAGGTTCTACAAGTCAGATATGGTGGTACTATCATGGTAAATATCTCTTAAAGTGAGTCTCAGATCATCTAGTGGAAGTATTAGTTGAAACAGGCTCATTTAGGCCTATTTCTAGAGCCTAATGAGGGGTGACATGTTGGTACAGGTCATGAATACCATGTGAGGATGGGAGGAGCCTAGGTATGGTGTTTAGGGCATTTATGGGCAACAATAAGGTTTATTTAAGATCCTAGAGGAAAAATTCAAAAGTTCACCAATGTTAGCTTTGAGGACTAACATTATAGGCTAAGGTAAGTGAGATAGGTTTGAATAATACATGTATATTTATGAAAAATTAACTCATGTATCATTTAGAGGGGTGTGTTTGGTGCTTCATGTCAAATTTCATCAAGTTTTGAGGAGGTATGTGAAAGTTATGCAAGTTTTCCTAAAACTGGTTCGTTAAAAAATGTAAATTGAGCCCTCTATCTTCTTAGCACCCAAGAAAAAAATGAAGGATTCTTTAGATAAATCATAGAAATTTTTTTTAGAGAGGACTCCAAGAATGAGTTTTTACAAATTTTTTGAGGCAATTTGGACAAGTATCAAAGAAGTTTTTTTTATTGTTAAACACTTTTGACCGGAGCTATGAACCAAACGGTTAGTGGGGCCCCACCCTACAACAATGTCCTCAGACAAGATATTACAATTAAGACCAACACAAACCAACATGGCCACTGAGCCTGCATCGAAAATGAAATTTTCTGCCACTACCATTTTTAGAGCCACCAACTGCTGCTAACACCAATACCAACGATGAAAATACCACCACCATCGAGAACCACCAGCTGAAGCCACGAGCCATAACCATCGGTGATGCAAAAACCTCCACTACTGAACCGTCGTAACCAACCGGTGATGCAACACCCACCACCACCGGTAAACCACCTCGAAGGGATCACTCCCAGTGGGATTTGAACTTGGGTGGATCCGGACACAACCATATGACTTAACCGATCCACCCAAACCCCATTGGCATAAGTATCAAAGAAGTTATGATCTCTTTTCTATCCTTGTTCTTTTCTCTTCCTAAGTCATTATTAAATCAATAGAGGTAAAAGAAGTTTGTTGTGATTCAATGTTGTGTTTAACAAATTTTAACATGTTTCAGAGTAATTCAATGTTGATATCCTATTTCAAATTCATTCAAAGTTCTTCAAGAATGATACTCTCCTTCAAGATCTTTCAGGGAACATGTTGCATTCTCTAGGCATAGTGAGAGAGTTAAGTCACAAAAGCAGTCTTACACCAAATTTTGAAGATTTAGTTTAATTTTTGTTCCTCTTCAAGAACATGTAAAATGACACAATTATCCTTATATGCTAAAGTGGGGTGTATTTCATCTTTTCTAAAATTCTATCTTCTAGGAACACTCTCCATGGTTGGAGCTTAAATTCTCTAGATTCATTTCAAGGTCTCTGACATCTTTTTTCTTATGTTCAGAATTTTTTGGATAAGTTGGTGGATCTCAAGTTCTTTTTTATGCCTTCAGGCCAGTTCGAACATTGTAGGGGTACATTTGATATTTGTAAATCTTTTTATTGGTCTAGGAATGGACTGTATATCACCTTACAGGTTTGGATTGATATGAAAAAATGTGAATGTTTAGGATTTTTATATGTTCTGAGAACTAAAAGAAGAGGTACCATGTTTAATTCCTTCTTTCAAGTTTCTTAGAAGGTTTTCCTAGTCTCAAAAGTAATTGTACCTTGACATTGTCATTAGCTTAATCACATTATGCATTGTCATCTATTTGTTCTGGGAATGATTGGAAAGGTTTCAAAATCGTTAAACTCTTGGAAAGAGGTGTAGGGATCTCTTACATATCTAGAGGAGGTGAAAGTTTCAAATTTCATCAAATATTGAGAGAGAAATCAAATCTTTATGCCCCTCGGGCTATCACAGTGCCCAATACTAGGATTCTAGGGTTTGAAAGAGAAAAAAGGTTGAATCTTGATTTGGAACCAATAAAATCCTCTAAAATTTTGAAGATATTTTTGTATGGAGAGTACAGTCATGTTTAAAAAAATGGACTAGTTTCATCAATGAATGGATGATTTTTTTTGACATTCTTCTGAGTACCTCGTACAATTGTGTGTAGGGTTTGTATTTGATGTTTTAAATGTTTCTTTTAGAGTGCTTAAGAACTCAGAGATGGTTTAAGTATCATTAAGGTATGAGTGGTTTGGATTGAAATATTGAACAACCATGAAAGAGATTAGAATTTCACATAAGACTTGTTGCACAATGTCTTAGTTAACTGATGAAATGAAAATTTTCTTCAAAGGGATCTTATGAACAATAAAGTTAATCCATTTATTTCATCAAGAGGAACTTTAGAGACTATTTATATGCAATGGAAACATATCTCAAAAATAATTTCAATGCAAAATGCAAATGGATATCTCCAACACATGTAATAGGGATTGTTTGAACTTATTATGAAAATGAATAGTCTTAGATACTCTTGCTCAAAGGAAACGAGTCTTGAAGGAGTTAAAAATTCCATGGGTAGTTAATGAGATGATTTTCATTCATTTGAATTAAATCAATAAGATGAAACTTCTATTTTGGTTAAAGAGAGTACTCAAAAAGGAAGAAAACCCAAAAGTCTAGTAATAAGTTGAAGAGATGGTAGTCTTATAAGATGATCTCGAGTAAGTAAAAGTGGGTAGATGAATGGTTATAGGTTTTGAAGGTTTTTTTGTCAAAAAAATTTGATGCTGATGAAGTGTGCAATGAAGAAAATAAAGAACATAATGAGATCCTAAGATGAAATGCAAGGGTAGTAGTATATATGGAAGTCAAACATGAAATACAAAGCTATACGTGAAAAAAATAGTGTGTGATGAGTTAAATGGTGTATATTGAAATGTGAAATAGTGATATATATGCACTTTTTATGATTGAGATAAGTCTTGAATGTTTTGAAAATTGGATCTAAAATTTGTGAAGCATACATGACTATTTTATGTACTCAATTATGAATAATAAACAAAGCATTGTATTTATAGGCCAAGAAGAATAAGTGAGTATTTTATAAGAACAAATTTCAATTGTAAGGTGAATAGAGGTTTCAATTTTTGATGAAATTTCAAGTGAATTAAGAAGGTTAGTTGGAAAATCTAGGGTCACAATCAGGTTCTTGTGCAACCAAGTTAAAGAGTGACTAGTTGTTTTGAAATCATTGACTTGTAGTTCAGTATAATCTAAAAGTTGTAGCTTTCTATCAAGTTGTAGCTTGTTTTTGATCAAGTTGTAGCTTCATTTGAATTTTTAGCTTCATCAGTTGAGTTTTATCTCAACACTCTTGTAAACATTGAGCATATATTCCTTTGGTTCATTGATTTTTTTTCCCAATTTGGGTTTCCCACTTTAAAAATCTTGTCTCTCTCTTATGTGTGATTACTAATTCATTTGATGTGAGTTATTTCTTAAACTTAGGAATTTGATTGATAGTTTATTTATGATAAAAAGTTTAATTGAACAATAATTCAACCCCCTCTCAGTGTCCTTGTTTCTAGCAATTGGTATAAGAGCGTGGCCCTAGTGTGGTGAGTTTAATAGCTCAAGGAAGATCCAGATAATTCAACAATGGAAAATAATCAGTTAGCTAGTGGATTTTATACCTCCAAAGCACCCATGTTCAATGGATCAAATTATGCCTTCTGGAGTGTCAGGATGAAGACTTACCTAATGTCACTTGGGCTTGATATTCAGAAATCAGTTAGCAATATCTACACTATTGCAGCTACAACTCCTACTGATGCAGTAGGAAAGAGAGAAAGTGAACAATTCCAAGGCTATGAATGTAATTCTCTATGGTTTGGCTAAAGCCGAAATCATAAAGGTTATGCAGTGAAGTAAAGATAAAGAAATGCGGAGAAAAAATAAGCCAATATATGAAGGAGATAGTAAGGTAAAGTTGGCCAAGCTACAAACCTACCAAGCATAGTTTGAAAGCCTAAAAATGAAGGTGAGAATGTTTATTCATACTTACAGAGAATGGATGAAATCATAAATATAATCATAATCTTAAGAGAGAAGATATAAGAGAGTGTGGTTGTGTAGCAGGTTATCAGATCCTTATCCTCAAAATTTTACTCAAAGGTGTGAGTAATAGAAGAAGCTAAAGACTTAACCACCTTAACAATGGATGACCTACATGGAATACTGGTTGTATATGGGATGAGAAACAGTGAATCAAAGGAAATAACAAAAGAGGTAGCCTTAAAAATTGATAAAAACTCACAGGGAAAGAAAAATAAAGTTGAGTCTGATATGGAGATAGATGATGAGAAGGTAGAAGCCATGTTTTTAAGGAAGATAAAAAGAGGTTCAGGTAAGTACAAAGGAAATATTTTATTTAAATGTTTTAGCTGTGGTCAAGTTGGTCATTTTTCTTCAAATTTTTCTAACAAACACAAGGGATACCAAGATGCTGAAGAATAATCTCAAAAGTGAATTTAATAAATAAGGGGGCAAGAAGAACTACTTAAGAAACAAGAATAATTTCTACACACAAGAAGATTCAATCTCTTCATAGTCATGTGATTCTAGCAGCTCTGAAAGTGATGATGAAGGAACACAAGCTGATAATTTTTTATGGCTATATAAGTATCTACTACAAGCAATTCAAAAGGAAAAATTCAAACTAAATATGAAATTTCAGATGAAGAAGAGGTAGAGGTTAATCTTGAGGCTGAACTAATTAGTGCTCTATATGAGTTGAAACATCAAAGGAAGAGGAATACAAAACTGAAATTGATGGTGAAAGAGTATGAAGGAAAAATAAGCCTTATTGAGGAGAAAAATAAGAAATAATCCCAATAAAATTAAGAAATAGTCAAATAATTTGAATTACAAATAAAAAAGATTGAAGAAGTCTTCAAAATCAAGGAAGAAGAACAATTAAATCTAAAAACTGAAATGGAGCTGCTGTGAACTTAGTTGGATTACACCTCTACCAAATTGAAGACCTATCACAAGTTTGAAAAGAGCACAACTAATCTAGTTGACCTCCTAGGAAGGAATAGAGATGCAAATGATAAATTTGGTTTAGGATTTAAAGAAAAGAATGAGAATTACAAATAATAATATAAGAAGATGACCAAGACAATTCAAGAACCTCCTAAGGCAAAGAGAGATGATTTCAGAAAGAGACATCATCCAGGATGACAACATTATACTATGACGTATGCTCATTCATTTTATGGATATTGTTTTACATGTAATGAATTTGGTCAAAAACCTCAAAATGTTGGATGAATGCTAAAGGTCATGGAAGACATCTTAACTTTTATCATTCAAGAAGCAAGGATGAGCTGATTTGTTACAATTGTCAAAATTATGGACACATATCCAATTTTTTTTTATCAAAGACCTCTAAATCAGAATAAGAGAATTTATAAGGTCAATCAGATCCTACATGTACAAAAGAACAATGATAGATAGCACAAAATACCTTTCACTCTCAGAGTAAAGATATGGAGTGGTATATTGATAGTGGATGTTTTATACATATGCCATGAAACAAAAGTAAGTTCATATATCTAGAGGAAAATGCTTAGGGTATAGTGAGATTTGGAGACAATACATCAACTAAAATTGTTGGAAAAGTTAAGATAAGTTTTTATAATGGTAAAATTATCACTAAAAATGTGTTATATGTTGAGGGATTGAAGAAAAATCTTTTAAAAGTCAATCAAATGTGCAAATAGGGATATACAATATTGTTTCATGAAAAAGGATGTGATATAAAGAAAGATAAATTAGGTAAGGTTGTTGGAAAGGAAAAGAGGACCAAAAATAATATGTATTTTCTAAAGGATGTAAACAAAGAAAAAATGCTTCACAAGTACAGTGGCTGAAGATGGTCTTTTAACATAGAAGACTGGGACACCTATTTTGATAGCCTTATTTAGAATTAGATTCCATGGATTTGTTTTAGGCAACATGATAAGATCAAAAAACCAGATGATAAGCTCTATAAAGTAGGCCTTCATGGGAAATAGACTATAAAACAAAAGAATATTCTTCTACATAGCCTTTAGAGTTGTTTCATACAAATCTTGTAAGACCAACCAGAAATGAAAGCATACAGGGAGATATTTATTCCATGTTATTGATTGACGATTTCTCAAGGATGAAATGGGTTTCCTTACTCAAATAAAATTCAAGGGCTTTGGAAGGATTCAAAGCTTTCAAAGCACTAGTGGAAAATGAAAGGAATGGAAAAATAAAGAGTTTAAGGTATGAAAGAAGAGGAGAGTTTTGGTCACGCTACATTGATGATTTTTGTGAGCCTCATGG